>JAVJIF010009006.1:0-149966 GCA_038442645.1 Agave tequilana | reverse complement strand
TGTCATTGCGACCTCTGAACCGGCAGATTAGCCAAGTCTCATCTTTCAGTTCGGTAAGGACTATTTCTTTGTCATTATACGACAAATTTGGAGATTGCGGTTTCTTAATCGGTTACGTCATTGTGACCTCTAAACCGGCAGATAGCCAAGTCTCATCCTTCAGTCCGCAAGGACTATTTCTTTGTCACCATATGATAATTTTGAGCTTGGTGGCTTCTCAATCGGTTATGTCATTGCGACCTCTGAACCGGCAGATAGCCAAGTCTCATCCTTCGGTCCGGCAAGGACTATTTCTTCGCCATCATACGACGAATTTTGAGCTTGGCGGCTTCTTAATCGGTTACGTCATTGTGACCTCTGAACCAGCAGATAGCCAGGTCTCATCTTTAGCCAGTAAGTACTATTTTCTCAATGGCTGTAATACAACTTGAAAGCGAGAATTCAAAAGCTAAAACAAGTTGAAATACAACAGGGGAGTCAAAATAAATCACTTTTTTATTGATTCCAAATGAGGGATACATGAATGCACATATTACAAGTTATGACGGTGCTTCATAGGACTTGATCCGTTCTTCAAGAGTGGCAGCCTAGTCTTCCTCTCTCAGCAGCACTGATAAGCGCCTGCGATCTCAACTCGGCCTCATTAAAGCTCGCCGTCTGGGCCAAGCGAGCTTCAATTTCAACCAAGGTTGCCCCTCTGTACTAACTCCTGCCGCAAAGACTTCGTCATTCTGGCCTTAAGCTGTTCAAGCCAGACAGTCTCTTCAAGACACACTGGTTCAGCCTTGAACAAAAGGAGATTAACCTTCCTGATCATTTCCTTAGCCTTTCGATTTTATCCTCAGCGTCAAGAAGAGCACTACTAGAAGGTCTATGGCATCCCGGAGCTCTACTTTCCTTATCTCTAAGGATTTCAAATCAGAAGAAATGGCCTTAGCAGCTTCTTGAGCCGAGATGAGCTTCATGCATCTGAGCAACAAGCTGCGTAAGCTGTTCGTCAACTGAAAACTCCAGATCTGAATGGATAAGACGGCGCCATTCGTCCACATCCCTCTCGAGTCTGTCCACCAGAAGCTCCAATGTTGCGGCCTGGTCGTCCCTCCAAAGTCCCGGATACTGTCAATGCTTCGGGAGAAGACCACCTTTAAAGCAGAGAATGAGGTATCGAGCCCTTCGAGACCAAAGCAATGGATCGCTTCAAGCTCTTATAAAAGCTATCGACTAACTCAGCCACGAATTCATTCTCGGCCTCAATTACTCCCGCAAACGAGCAGCCCCTGATGACAGAGTTTCCATTGGCTTTATTGACATTACTGTGGAAGAAATAATAGAAGCACTGGCTACAGCAACATGAGGGGATGTCGGTGATCTCGGAGGAGTCCTCATTGAAACTAGTACACTAGCCACAACCGAGGTAGGACTAGTGATTATTTCTGGGAGGCTGGCTCAACCACCAATGTTAGAGAAGTAGGAACTGGTAATCACCTTCAGCTCCGCGCCTGACAAGATAGGCGGCACTGGCAAAACCAATGTCATCTCACTCACTGATATAACTAGAAGTGAGGTTGGTTCCATGACTATCATTCCCTCAATTTCAGTTCCTCTGGCTGGTTCAGGCTGATAAGAGAGCAGGTAGTGATATAAAGCATCCAACTCAGCAGTATCCGCCGCAGTCGAAGTACTTGACTTGCCCCTGGTTCCCTCAAGAAAACGGATTGGCTCTCTTGAAGTCGATGCACCCAAAGGCGGAACACCTACAACAAGACTTTGTTTAGGGAAGGCATAATAAATAGCAGGAGTCAAAAGGTCAAAACAAGTACCAAAAGATGATGTCGCCTCATCGTCCTAACGGCTGCATCAGTCCCTACAGGTTCTATAGAAAATCTTTGGTAGAATCAACACGAATGGCCCGCCCACCTTCACTTGCCGAACCCTCCGTGGTCCACCCAAAAGAGCTAGAAGTTATGGGACTTTCTTTGAAGTTCCAGCGCCCGAAGGACCTACATCAGCCGCATCATCTCCAGACTCTTCCGAGACGGCGAAATAGCCAGCTTCATCGCCTTCTCTATAAGTGAACAGGGAATCATAATGCTCCCCCTATTCTTCGGAAGCCTCAACTCTCGGGCTTCTCACCGCCTCAGTTCTGAATCATAAGTAACAATGAGCTATATAGAACACATAAGATAATTATAAGAATGGAGCTGATCTCACTCGGGTCCGGAGCAGCTTTACCAGTAGTCGGCCTAGAAGCCGACAACTTAATGACTAATGGGGGCAGGAGGAGACGCTATAGATAATTCGCCCTCTACAACACCCGTAGGAGCGTAGCGACGAGGCTTCTTCACTACCCTCTTCCTACGAGATCCACCTTCCCGCTTTCGCTGAAGTGGACGTCAGCATCTTCTTCCTCCACTTCTTCCACGTCACATGTTCCATGGGGCTGTGCCTACCCCACCAGAGGCAGCTGTTGGAGCTTCAGCACCCGTATCCGCTTCAAAGCGAGGACTTCCTGCATCCGAGGCTTCGCTATCATCACAGCAATGAATTCCCCGAGGCCTGGAACGCGGACCCTTTTACCCTCGCTCTTTCTCATTGACCTCCCGCCTTCAACCGCTGAGAGATTAACTTCACACCAAAGGAATTAATAGAAAATTCAGTGAGTGTGGAGTTCAAAGTTCTATACCACTGGAAGAAATCCCAGGCTCGTCAGAAGGTTCGGAGTTCTTAGCGGCATACACAGTCGCGCAGTACAGCCGGCAATGAAGAACCGCCAGGCACGAGCTCCATCAATGAGACTCCCCATGAAGGCCAGACTGCTGTTTGGATTGCCTACATACAGTTGGTCATACCCAAACTGGCGGGCAACCCGACTCGGAACATAGGGCTCCAGGTAACAGGTGTCCCTACTTCTATACAACAATGTGATGGTCGGATGCTAACAGCCACTCGAAGATTCCCCGACTAAATGACGTCTGCCCTTCTCCCACATCCTTGAATTCTTCACCATAGCCTGCATCGCGAATGTAGGGGAAGCATCGAAAAGGCTATAGACGTCATGACGGCACAACAACTTACGGACCGCAGCCACATAAGTCTTCGACCACGAATACCCTCGAATCGACGGAGAAGCGCCATTCGAACACCTTCTGGGGGCTCCTCTCTGGCTTGGGTGATGGAAGGGCAGTGAAGGGCGAACCATGCCATCAAATAAGTATATGGCAGACCTATTCTAGGGTTTGGTCCGTCGCGAAGCAAGATAGTCCCCTTTCCCCGCTTCGTTGTCGTGGCCTACAGAAAGCCTCCGTCAATGCACGAAGGCCTCTCTGACATACCATGGCCGAAGAAGTCAAGGGAACGCCATGGACAGATGAACGGCAGGCAATAAGACAGTCGGATGAATTGACATCGCCAGACGAAGACGGCACCACCACAACTCTTTTTCACCAGACCGTTAAGAAACCAGCCAGAAGTGCCTTCCGGGATGTCGGTCGACGAGCCTGGTGGTGAAAACTCCGAAGAATATCGCTTTTCTCATAGGGTCCGTCATCTTCTTCCAGAATCAAATCTCCTTGAGAGTGCTCTTGCATCCGGCGAAAGATATCTTCATCTGCAAATCCGCAATGAGCCGCTTCAAGAGTACCTTCCAGGTCAGGGAACAAATAAATTTTCCCAGCTTTTCAAACTGCATGAAAGCTCCCTTACTGCTCCCATGCATGCTGGAGCAAATGTACAGGTGACACATCAATTCCCGGTAGGTCTCAAGCAAAGCGGGCTCCTGCTTCTCCAGAAGTGCCAATTCTGCCTCGCACGGGAATATTCTTCATATGGGAGAGACCCCAAAGGCAGAGTAAAGACTTCCTACATCTCGTGCAGAGCCATACCCAATTCGCCAACAGGGGTGAAGAAGGTCCCTGTAGCCGGGCAGTATAATTCAAAGATGGCGTAGAAGTTCGCTACGCTCATCTGAATGTCATAACAGGTCGCCCTGACGGCCTCATAAAGTCCCAGCCTCTCCAGATCCTCCTCAAAATGAGCAAGGACATATAGAGTCAAGTTCCTCCACCATGCCTTGGGAGGGTGAATCCACCCTGAAGTCCTGAAATCAGTGGCTGGTAATTGTCACAAACTTTAAAGAACTGATTTCCAAAAGTCTGAGCCACCGCGGGGTTTTCTCCCACTGGGATGTCTGAAGTACATTCCCAGGGTGGAGACCCAATATGCAGCGAGGAGGACCCGCCCTTGTGTAACCGGGAGACGAAATTATCAACTTCTCTACGTGAATGGAATCAGTAGTCTGAGTTACTTGCCACTGCATCTTTCGAGCCCTCGTCACGTATTGAAAGAAGGACAAGGGAAAATGCCGCTTGCTAGATGGGAGATAGTACTTCTCACCATCCAATTTGAAAATCCACTGCCCCTCTCCGGCTAACAGCTGGTGATCATTGTCTGGCGCTGCATCTCCGAACATGAGGCCGGGCTTTCGATAGATTCTTCGGTCAGAATCTTCAAGGGAGCAATAGTTAAGATACTCCTCATGGTGCGCTGATCCCCACCATGAATTGTGCATCCCGAGCAGGAGCGCTTCCCTCGCTGAATAGTAAAGCCTGCCCTTGAAACTGCAGGCTGACGTTGTCATCTAGCCCCCTGGCTGTGCCAAAGAGACTGTTCAAAGGATCAGGAGTATAGTGCACTGCAAGAACAAGGAGAAACTATGATTAGTTCATCAGCCAAACAAGAGCTAAAACAAAAATGTAATTTTTGTTAAGGCATAGCCTTGCTCTCCGAGCGAAGCTGGCCTAATGATAACTTCGCCCTGAAGCTTAGCTTCGCCCCGAAGCTTAGCTTCGCAGCTGCAGCGTAACTCCGCATTCCACACGAAAGCAGGATGCAGGAAAATATCCAAGTGTTAGTTTCACTCTGGAAGCTTGACCTCGAACAACAGAATGTGACAAAGCCCCAGGGGCTAACTTCGTCAGAAGGTGTTATTGCCTAAAGATTATTTTAAGGGCATTAAGGTCCTTTTCAGTCACACCTAAAGGTTAGCTTCACATCCTATCACTCAATAGGATGTGAACTGCCTAAGGGATAGCTTCGCCTGGAAGCTTGAAGAAGGGACCCTTCGGTTCCAAGATTCCCAATCAAGAAATCAAGGGAAATTCAGGGAATTGAACTTCCTAAGATCACGAGATCATGATTGATCGCTCTAGATTCATCGAAAGATAGCCAGAAATTGGCTTTAAAAGAGAGATGAAATCTCTGGTCAAAAGGGAAAGATCCCTACCCGCGATAGGTCGCTCGATGACCGGAGGAAGAGAAGGACCCTCCGTCGTAGAGGTTGCTACTTCTTTTCCTGCTCATCTTTTGAGAGCCATTGGAGAACTGAAGAAGTTCTTGAAATTTCAAACGAAGGAGGAAGAAGAAGAAAAGAGTCAGAGTGCTCTGAAAATTCAAAGAGAAGTGGTGCCTTCTCTTTCAGCCCGATCAGGCTTTTATAGGCTGATGATTGCCTAAATGTCTCCTCCTCGAAAGGAGTGCAGACAGTCGTTTCAAATTAATTTGAAACGGCGCCTAAAGCGCCTTCCCGAGAAGCGCTGCTTCAGCCCCACTAAGGGCTAACTCCGCCGTGAGTCCAGTGTTGACTTAGCGCGACGCTTGAATAACTTCGCTGAGAAACATGCTTTAGCTCCGCTAAAAACACATCTCTAGCTTCGTGGAAATTCCGTGCTAGCTTCGCCAGAAACTGGTTCCTGACTTATTTGGAAATCGGTCCCCAACTTCGCCGGAAGTTTAGCTCCGCTAAGAGCTTCTAATTCCTCCTAAGGAAAGGACTTACTAAAGCTAGTCCATTCCAAGTGTTCTCAGGTCAAAAAGAAGGAGAAACAAAGCAGATAAACAGCACAAAATAAACTTTTATTGATTCAAAAGGGAAGATACATTGACGCTACATCAAAGTGATCTTTCGTACAACCGAATCATTGCTCCAAAGGCATACAAGTGGTCCTATCTACTTTCAAGCGAAACTAACTGGACACGAAAGGCCTTCCTCCTGCACAAGGCTGTAATCCTTCGCATAATGGTAGATTTTGCCATCAAGGAGCTGGATCGTCTTAGATGAAAATTGGCAAAGGATCGGTTGCCACCAGAAAGCTGGATCTTCTTTGATGAAAATTGGCAAAGGAATGATCCGAGACCTTACAGTGACGTCCGCTTTCCCGAAGTGGATCATCTCGGATAAGCGACTACCAGCCCCGCCTTGAAGTGGATCATCTCGGATAAGCGACTGCCAACCTCTTCTGGGAACACACATCAGCTGCCCCAGTTTGTTCCTCTTACTTAGGATTTAAAGTTTCAACTGAAAAAGCAAGAGACAACTTTCTGGTCTCCTTCATCAAAACAAAAGACTGGCGAGTATAGCTCACTGCAATGCAAACTGAAAACAGGTTAGCAGTAAAACAAAGAAAAAATAGCATGGCGCGCTAAGGCAAATTCTTTAGGACGAAGCAATTTATATCCGATTCAGCTACACTTTAAGGATTGATTTCAGTTAAGCGAAGGATAGCCTCGCTTGCACAGTGATGATGGGCTAGCTCAGCATAAGCCAAGTCCTAGCGTCGCCTACATTGCTAAGCCAGACTGATCCAGAGGAACGCAGTCTTAGCCCCACGTATATGGCAAGACTGGCTCAAACTTGAAGAGACTAAGTCCCAATTCTTGCCTATGTGGTGAACTTAGCAGGAAAGCATGCAATGATCTTTCTTTAGTCAAGCGAAAATGATAACTTCGCTGGGAAGCTGGAAAATAGGGCTGAAGCCCTTCTTTGCAGATCAGTCAGATACAAAATGAAGAATAAGGGAAATCAATTCCTGAGGTAGCTGATAAAGCTAAATAAGGGAGATAAACTCCCTAAAGTCTTTAGTTCATTGGTAAAGTCTCTGGATGACCGAGACTCACCAGTTCTTGGCCGGTTAATGACCAGAGTGGGCACCCCCACTATTTCAGAGATTGAGTATCCTTCTCTGAACAACCAGGAGAAGTCATGAACAGATTGCTTCTCTGTACAAGACTTCAAGTGTCCTATTTATAGGCCTCACGGCCTGATCGCACCGCCACTGCTCCAAGCTTGGAAGCGCGAGCGAATTTAAGGCATTTATTGAGCCTTGAGAAAGGGAATAGTCTCCCTCAAAAATGCACAAGGAAGGAATGATCTCTCTCGTTAATACAAGAGAAGTTATTTCAACTTCGGGAAAGGACATAATCCTTCTCGTAACTGGCCAAAAGCAGTTAGTCTCGGGAAAAGAACAATTTTCGAAACCAATTTGAAGCGAACCTATTCCGGGAGGCTCGAACGCAGAGCTACCCAGACGCAGAGCTACCCAGACGCGAAGCTACCCAGAGTCGCGAATCTACATCATTCCTCGGCGAACTTATTCCAATCCAGAAGCAGGGTTGAAAGCGAAGCTGAACTCAACCACCATGGCGACGTTCGTACTTCACATACCATCAATCAAGCAATTCAAAGTATTTCGAAGCCTGAACTATTCCATTGCAGACTTTTGAAAACTTTGAAAGGAGTCTTGTTGACACTTTAAAAAAGACAAGATTCCTGACTGGCCGGGACAATGTCTAAACTTGTTGACATTTACAAAAGACAAGTGACAGACAAGCTGACGACCAGTTCTGTACCCATCTCCGAGGGACAAAGCAGCAACTTGGACTCTACTGATCCAGTGAAGCAGACCGTAAGCCTAGATTGTCTTTGAAGAGACCTAAGCAGGTCTAAGATGCTAGGTTAGCTCAACACTTAGCATCACATGAGCTCAAAGGGATAGCCTCGCCTGAGAGGCTAAGTTTGTCCAACTTCGCATGGAGCCGTTCAAAGCTCCATCAGGGAGCTAACTTATAGCTTCGCCTGTAGTGCTCAGTTAAACTCCGCACAGAGTTAGCTTCGCTCGAAGCCATACGCAACCGCGCAGAAGGATGTTCGATAGTTTCGCCACATATGTTATCGAGCTCCGCTGAAGAGCTTTCTTCTGACTTCGCCAGATGTTCCTTTCAGCTCCGCTGTGAGCTCAACGCAGCAGCTCCGCTGCGGGTCTTTGATGGTCAACCTTTGACCAATTAAATCTCCAGATGAGATCAAATCAATTCAAGATCAAGATCAAATCTAATCAAGAACACATCTGAGATCAAATTTGGCAGTTACTTGCCATAATCTCTTGACTCTCCTAAAACAAGTAAGAGGATCAGGGAAGATCTTCCAATTATATAGAAAGAATCAAAACAGATCAGGAGATCAACGCTACCTGCTATTCCTAGCTTTGCAGAAGCTGATGCTAGCCTCGCAGCAAGGCTACTTTTCAGATTTAAACAGATTGACTCAATCTGGTTCCAGATTTTCAAGGGACAATTATACCCCTGCTCTCCCTATAAATAGCCCACCAGAGGCATATGAGGAGAGAAGCGCAAAAAACACACGGAGGCTAAAAAAATAGAGAGACGGCTAAACAAAGACCTGTTCTCTTGCTTCCAAGAATTCAGAGAATTCAGAGAACTGCTTCTCTAATCAGGGTACTGATACCCTAAAATCTTCCTCTCAAGGAATCTCCGAAACCAGGCGAGAAGGAATTCCTAAGTGGAGGCAGTTTGAGAAGTGACAAGAGGGTTCTATCAACCTTCTGTTCTCCGATTCCCCGAACCAGGCGAAAAGGGAATCCTATCGATCGCATCGTCAAAGGGACAAAGTGGTCGCGCGCTGACCAGACTCCTATCGGCACACTTCTCCAGAATCTCAGAGGAGATCTACTTGTAATCTTTTGTGTTACTTGTAATTTAGCTCCTCGACCCCTTTTTGTAAGTTTTCCCCTTTGCAAAATCAATGGAAAACACTTCCATAATTCCCTAATGGAGGTGGGCCAAGAAAGAAGAGCCACACCGGACACAATTTAGGCTCAGACTCTCTTACCGAAGAGACAAGCTAGAAAAATATTAGCAGACGCTTCCGGGTGGTTATCACAAAAAACATAATGGGAAGGCGGTCTAATATGTCATCACTGTAAGTATAGTCCTGCGGGGAGTCTATCACGAATTGCTAACCAAGTAGTGATCTTGACTTTGAGATGAGCCCCCGCCTTCCAAAAATACTTTGCCGCCTTATCCTAAGGTTACAATGGTTGTAGCAACGTGTATTGGGGATGAACTGTGAAGAAAGTTGAGGAACCAGCCTTTCAAATCAACTGATCTGGAGCATCTCGAAATGTATAACTCTGGAGTGTACCCATAAGCATAGCCATCATCTGAATTCTGATAGGGAAAGTGGGTGACAAAAGAAAATGGCCCAATTGTTATTATGGATTTGTGAACTAATCCTTGCACTTTTGTCAGCTGCCATATCGAATAGATAGGGGACAACCATAGCAAGAGGAACCTCTCCTAGCTAGCAATTCTTCAAAAATATCACTGAAGTCCCTCGCCCACAATTGATTCTCAATCCACGACAGTAGTAGTAATGTTTGATGGGTTTGTGTCAAGACTTATATGAAAGCACACCTAGAGGGGAGGTGAATAGGTGTATGGCTAATCTAATGACAAATGATACGGAATTAAAAACAAATTGCAACACACTTAGTGTAACCAAAGAGTGTAGCCGAATTCCCGGTAACGGGCTCTGGACTATCTCCTCTAAATTTCTCTAAATAAGAATTGAGGTGCTATATGAAGCTCACTTGGTTCAACACAAGTGAGGCACACAAACAATACCAAGCATATAAGATATGAGCAATATGAATCAATGCAAGATAAGAGAAAGAGAGAGTTTAGAGATAGTGGATCAATCGTAAACACCAAGATATGTTTCGAGGTTCGAGCCACTGCTCTACGTTCTCGCCTTCACACAGAAGGATTTTCACTATATCGTCCACACAGGACTTCCCACACAGGGAAGCTCCACTGAGGATTTGGGTAATACAAATTAGGAGTACACAACTCCTCTCTCTAACAAACACAACCTCTACACAAGAGGTATAGCACAACAATAATTACCTCTACACTTAGAGGGATGGACACTTAGCCAAATAACAATCACCTCACACTAGAGGGATAAGGCTCAAGGCCAAACAACAATCTCAATCACCTCTACACTTAGAGGGATACCAACACAACCTCCACAATCACCTATACACAAGAGGGATACCAACAAATACAAGGAAGGTTACAACTCTTGGTGATCTCAAAGACCACAAACCAATTTTCCTCACAAAATAAGATCCTATAGATATGATAGATATGATAGCTCAAGTGTGAGAAAATAAAAGTTTGGAAAACAAATTACAAAGAAAAACTCTTGAGAAAAACTATAGATAGAAATATAAATGAAGATCAAACTAATTCCCAAAGACTCTCCTTTTCTTTGAATTTTTCCTACCCTTTAAAACAAATAAAGATAAAATCTTTTGGCACAAAAACTCTTTTAAACTTGTTGCTAAAACACATAAGAAGATGGGAAAATTTTGCTCTTAAAAACTATGAAGAAACTAGCTCAAGAGATGGGTATTTATATCCTCTCAAAAATCTGCCCGTTGGCAGCTAGGAAAGGGCAAAACTGCCATTCCGGTCGATTGCCCAACGGTATTTTTCTGACCGTTGAGCTACTGATCGACCGCTCGGTCGACCGAGGTCCGGATACAGAGAGCAGAGCTCTCTGCCGGTCGACCGCCTGGTCGACCAGGGCCAGATCCAGAGAGCAGAGATCTCTAGCGGTCGACCGGGTCGGTCGACTGGCCTACCAGCCTATACGGCCGTGTACGTTTGTGCACATCGGTAGACCAGACTGGTCGACCGGCAGAAGGCCAGGTCAAACAATAATAGGGAGTAAAACTTAATCTTTTTACCTTCAATAAAATCCCATAAAATCACATAAATTCCACAAAAATAAGTTTATTGATATACTTTGATATACAAACATGTTTGATTAAAAATTAAAACATATTACAAGCATCTTGAACTATTTTTGTGATATAAAAATTTAGCTTAAACACAAATTCTGTATTTTCTAAAACTTGAATTTTTGAAATGGAAAACTGTTTTCTCCAAAACTCACATGGATACAAAAACATGATATTGAAACAACTTTGAAGCATATTTTATATGGATAGAATCCAATATATATATAAACTAATATATCTATATTTTTGATATGAAATCCAAAAACTGATTAAACCAAAAATCAAAACCAATAAACTTTAAACGTGTGTGTGTATGTGAACTTGAGCATATCAATACTTTCTAATCTTTACACAAGATCTAAATATACTAAACTAAATATAAAGTGAAGTCTTCTTGTCTCCAAGCCGGCTCGATCCAAACACGATCCAACGAGCTTGACTCCAACCGAGTGCTAAATGCGATCTTGACGCGTGAGCTCTTGAATCACCATGTGAAAGCTCCAAAATTTCTTTGTTGAAGCTAAACACCTGCTAATATCTTGGTCAATCACTGAAACTATTTAAACACAAGATTATTAGTAAACTATAACTCATGAGTTAATCATCATCAAAACTAGAGTGATGAGCCTCTGGGCCAACAATCTCCCCCTTTTTGATGATGATAAAACTCAAGGAGTTATATATGCATGTATTAAAGTTAAGCTTCATAGAAGCTTCCCCTTAACTCATGCATAACAATAAACAATAAAGATATTCAATGAATGCATAAACCAAACAACACACATATGCATTAAACAAGAAAATAAATATGCATATATAAAAATTCTTCTCTCCCTTTTTGTATAAAATAAGGAAATGAGATAAACATGCATAAATCTCCAAATTTCTCTCCCCCTTTTTGTCAAATCATCAACAAAGAGGCATAAATAAACTCAAAATATTTTCTCTCCCTTTTTGTTAAATCAAACAAGAAGGATATATATGCGATATACATTCATGAAGAGGAGAGACGTAAAGTTAACTCCCCCTGCATACATGCATTACATGAAAAAAGATGACTAAACTCTAATCATATAACGCATAATAACAACGTATAAAAGGAGATGTGAAGCTCTCCCATACACACGTGTAAGACATAGAGAAGAGAGGTCAAGCTCCTCAATATGAGATACACTCAACATGAATTTATATATAGAGAAGATGTTAAGCTTTCCTTACATATAAGCAATATATATCAAAACACTATGATATCAATTGAAAATTTTATCAATTTATGATAAAGGTATACATGGAAACATTATGATACCAATTTATGATACCAATTAAAAATAAACAAAACATTTTTTAGATAACAATTGAAAGTAAACAAAATTTTAAGATACTAAAAGATACCAATTGAAAATATCTTAATACCAATTTAAAATATCATGTAAATTTTTGATACTAATAGAAAATGACATATTTTACTTTTTTGATACCAATTGAAATATAAATAATAGACATTGATACCAATTGAAAGTAAAAACCAATTGAAAATAGAAACCATATTTCTTTGAAAATACACTCATTTTACAATAAAGATATCAAATTGAGAGTAATACCAATTTAATATTATTGATACCAATATTGAAAATGTTAGTATATACCAAAACAAAATATTTTTCATCATAAAGAATTGGAGTAAAATACCAATTGAGAATAAAATCGATTGAAAGAAAAACATGAATTTTCTCCCCCTTTATGAAATGCTAATAAAAACAATACATAAGCTTGTATAAGATACCAATTGAAAAATAATTGTCATTAAGGAGTAAATCAAACTTAGCATAAATATAATTTGTGCTTTAAGATGTAATGATATTGTAAGCACAATCAAATCATATGCATATGTATGAAAAAGTAAATACCAATCGAATTGATACTATTTGAAGTTTGAAGCATACATATATAAGAAAACACATATGAGCATACAAACTTAAAATTATCAATTGTGATACTAATTGAAAAATATAATGAGGATCAAGTGTATAACTCATACTACCTCCCTTTTCATGCACGTGTTTAAATTGATTTTTAATTTGAGCATACAAGGCATGGTCGCCCATCCAGCCACCCTTGGATGGTAAGGGTTTTCAAAAATAAGTTTGAAAATAATTTTAGCATAATTAAAAACTCTGCCAAGATGAAGAAATACGCAACTAGTTTTATGATATTCTTGAGAACTAGTACGAAATCCTTCAAGTAAGGAATAAAACAAGAATATATTCATGAAAACATGAAAATCACTCAACAATTGACACTCAAAGTCTATAAAGCACATATAAGACTCATGAAACAAAGTCATGAGAAAACATCAAGTAATGTGAGTGTACAAAGTCATGTAATCAACAAAGACATAAAATAAGGCATTTTAGATCAATTATGAAATTCCTTACCAAAAATATGAAAATCATCAAAATTAAATATACTTCAAGGTATATGTATGTTTAGTTAAAACTAAAAGTATACATACATATCCCAAACACAAATGAGTTCATAATAGAATTTGCATGAAAAGCAAGTGACTCAAGAGTATACATGTATATCTAAAGTTTTAGCAAAATTGACATATAAATGAAGCTAAACACATTTTTATGAAAAACACGTACAAAATGGGGAATACAAGCCAACATGCACGAATCATCAAAACTAGGCTATACTAGTACATCTAATGGGTATAAATGAGCAATTTAAGCACAAACATGTAAAAATTAAATGTGGCTCCTTAGTTGTACAAGTATCTACACAAGTTTTAATGAAAACTACATCTTAAACATGTAATCAAAACATAAAGTATAAAACGAAACATGAACCAATATGATCATTATGTAAATGCACATGTCTTAGAACTATGATATACACAATAGCTAAGCTATAGTGAGAATACAAAATAAGGATCTATGTGAACATGGGTGTATCTCAATTACTATACATGTATGTCATAAGTTTAAATAACATGACATTTAATATAATGAGCATTAAAACATGACATGCTAAAATCAATAATCTAAAAGCATGTAAACAAAATAGGAGTTAGAGATAGTTACCAAAACCATTAGGGCTAATCTCTATATCTCCAAACTATGGTGGTCTTCCCACCAAATTTTTCTTAAAGGTGATGCATCCAAAGTAGTGTCCATCAAGTACAAAAGCATTCACCATCGAGGCACCAATACCTCTCATGTCAAGTGAGAGCCCACACCTACATCAAATGAAATAGGAGTGGATTTTGGTATTCATACCTTGTTGGGTCCATGAGAGTTAGCACATTTTCTAACCCAAACAAACTTATTTGTAAAATTTGAATCATGTATCCTATCATAACAAATTTTTGCAAAGTGGCCCTTACGTCCACAATGTGTACAAGTGTACACATGGACATACATAGTGTCATGTGTGTGAGCATGAGAAGCATGTGTATGCCGTGTATGGTGTGCATGAATATGAGGTGAATGTTTCTTGCGAAACATAGATTCCAATTTCTTGTGATCCATAGTATTGGTCCCGAGATAATGATAAATGCGGAACTATTTCTGTTGGCAACTATAGATCTAAACAAACACAAGTCAACACAAAACTAAATAAGAAGGATTATAGTTAAGATATAAACAAACACAAGCCACCCGCTTGAGATTTTTCTTTAACCTTGATTTTGCAACCCAAAATCAATACACTATGTACACCACTTGACAAATCCCCTTCGTCAAATGTATACACCTTCTCTTCCACCAAGAGAACACCTTCTCTTCCACCAAGAGAATACCTTTCACCTTGTACAACTGCCTCTACAACCAAGAAGCCTCCCGTGTACAATGATCACTTTGAGAATTACAACTCTTTTATCCTATAAGCCTTGATACTGAATGTGTATGTAGACAAGGTCTAGTATAGGAAACAAGAACTTCACAGAACTTCACAATAGGAATTGGCTTTTGGTGAAGAACAGAAGTTTGGAAAAACAGTTTTCAGGTTTTCAGATTTTTGGCTTTGGAAAACTGATAAAAACTCTTAGAATTCTTAACCTTTGGCCTTTGGACTAACCACCCTATATATAGCTGAAGACTAAGGTTAGTTAGGGTAGTTATAGGTGCAATTCAAACAAGAGAGACGTTGAAATTCGTTGCACAAAAGACCAGATAATGAAAACTGTCCAACAGTCAGAAACTATCTATAGTCGACTTGGGTTCTGAGTTAGTCGACTAGACTAGGCAAAATTT
The DNA here is from genome assembly GCA_038442645.1 of Agave tequilana. Taxonomy (NCBI): domain Eukaryota; kingdom Viridiplantae; phylum Streptophyta; class Magnoliopsida; order Asparagales; family Asparagaceae; genus Agave; species Agave tequilana. The sequence continues at coordinate 134,770 of JAVJIF010009006.1, read as the reverse complement.
CCACTATTAGTCGACTTGGTTTGGCTATTAGTCGACTAGGGAAGATAGATATTGGATTGACAGTTTCAGAATAACTAAATCAAGTCGACTGGACCAGTTATTAGTCGACTAGGGAAAGGGATTAGTCGACTTATAAAAGCTATTAGTCGACTAGAAAACACTGTCAGTCGACTAATGCAGAAACAGAGAGTTGGGTCAGATTTGACACAGGACTTAGTCGACTTGGGCTTTTGGGTTAGTCGACTATACAAGTTATTAGTCGACTTGGAATAGGTATAAGTCGACTAATGGACATTGATATGAATGTGTGTGTCAAGGCTTTTTACAAGCTACTTCATCTTTACAAAATACATCATATCAACTCTCCTTGGGGCATCTTGATCATGTAGAACTCTTGATTCTTCATGTGTTAGAGCTCCAAATGAAATGCGTCACATATGCGTCACATAGTCTTCATCAAAACAAGTTCCAACATTCTCCCCCTTTTTGATGATGACGCTTTATGTGCTCAAGTGCTCCCTCTGCAGAAAATATGTTATATTTTCCTCCCCCTGCAGAAATTGGGTTATAACAGATAGAGAAATACTTTGTTCTCCCCCTGCAACAAATATATTAGTAAATATATATATGTCAATTTTTATATGGTACCTGCAAGATAGACGTTAGATGGTATCAAACATAAAAGATCATATTAACCTTTAGGACTCCAAATCCATTTAGAATTTGGTTTCCATCTGTTAATATACACATAGTTGCAAGAATCACATATATCATGAATGTATGAAGCAATATATGTATTTTTATCATGAAAACTTAAATTTTTAGGAATCCATATAAACTTACTTTTCTTAGACTTTCTTTTTACAAAAGAACTATATGGATTACTAACATATGAAGACTTTTCATTATATCCAATACCATAATGATTATCATGTGACAATTTCTGAAAAGATAATAAATCATTTAATTTTTCTTTTCCTTTATTGAACTTAGTCACATTTTGAAAAAGATCTTCATATTTCTTTTTGAAAACTAACATGTCTTTATCCAATATAGAAATCCTATCATTCAAAGACTTAGTTTCCTTTTTCAGAAAAATATTCTCTTTTATAAACTTCTCATTTTCATTTTTCAAAGATGATATGACTTTTTCAGATTCATCTTGTTGAGAATTTATAGAAGATACTTGTAAAGCATAACATGAATTTTCCTTTAAAAGTTTTTCATTTTCTTTTGATAAAACTTTATTTTTCAATTTTTCATTTTTCAGATCAATAAACAATTCATGAAATGCATCAGAAAGTTCAGAAAATGATACCTCTTCATCTTCTATGGCCATGTAACATAAGTTAACACGTTCAGTGGATTCTTCTTCATCAGAAGATGAGGAATCACTGTATTCTGATGATGCTTCATAGTTTTTCTTCTTTCTGAACTTTTTGCTTTTGTACTTATCCTTCTTTTTGAGCAAGAGACAATCCATCTTCATATGACCTGGTTTATTGCAATTAAAGCATTTGAATTTACCTTGCTTTAGGAACCGCCTGAATTTCTTCGAAAGCATTGCCATCTCCTCTTCATCGTCATTGGAATCGTCCGTGTCGGAGGATGCATGGAAGGCGAGTTCTTTCTTCTTTGAGCGGTGTTGTCGTTCCTCCTTCTTTCTTTCTTCCAATTGTACTTCATATGCCATTAGATTACCGATTAGGTTTTCTAACGACAAAGTTGAGAGATCATTCGCCTCTTCAATGGCGGTTGTCTTCTTCTCCCATTCTGGTGTGAGTGCACGAAGGATCTTACGAACTCTTTCAACTTGGGTGTAGTCCTTTCCAAGGGATGCTAATGTATTGGTGATGTCGGTGAATCTTGTAACCATTTCAGATATGGTTTCATTCTCCTCCATTTTGAATAATTCAAACCTGTGGACAAGAACAGATATTTTAGACTCCTTAACTTTATTTGTGCCTTCGTGTGTTACCTGAAGAGTATGCCATATTTGATGTGCAGAAGTTGCTGTTGACACACGGTTGAACTCTTCTTTGGTTAAGGCACAGAACAAGGCATTCATCGCTTTGGCGTCAAGGTTCGCGTTCTTCTTTTGATCTTCACTCCAAGCGTTGTAGTTGGTTGTTGGCTTGGTGTACGATGCTTCAACGATGTTCTAAAGGTCATAGTTGAGCGATTGCAAGTAGATCTTCATTCTACACTTCCAATAGTTGTAGTTGGATCCGTCAAATAACGGTGGACGTTGTGCAGAATGTCCTTCTTTGAATTGGGATGATGAGAACTCCGTTGCCATCTTTGTTGTTGACTTGTATGCAGGGCTCTGATACCAATTGTTGGTCCCGAGATAATAATAAATGCGGAACTATCTCTGTTGGCAACTATAGATCTAAACAAACACAAGTCAACATAAAACTAAACAAGAAGAATTATAGTTAATCAATTAAATATAAACTTGCAAATAAAGGAAATCAAATCTCAGAAATTGACAAACGCAAACAAAGAGATTTATTCTGGTTCGGTCCTTGTGACCTACATCCAGTCCCCAAGCTACCCGCTTGAGATTTTCCTTTAACCTTGATTTTGCAACCCAAAATCAATACACTATGTACACCACTTGACAAATCCCTTTCGCCAAATGTATACACCTTCTCTTCCACCAAGAGAACACCTTCTCTTCCACCAAGAGAATACCTTTCACCTTGTACAACTGCCTCTACAACCAAGAAGCCTCCCGTGTACAATGATCACTTTGAGAATTACAACTCTTTTATCCTATAAGCCTTGATACTGAATGTGTATGTGGACAAGGTCTAGTATAGGAAACAAGAACTTCACAGAACTTCACAATAGGAATTGGCCTTTGGTGAAGAACAGAAGTTTGAAAAAATAGTTTTCAGGTTTTCAGATTTTTGGCTTTGAAAAACTGATAAAAACTCTTAGAATTCTTAACCTTTGGCCTTTGGACTAACCACCCTATATATAGCTGAAGACTAGGGTTAGTTAGGGTAGTTATAGGTGCAATTCAAACAAGAGAGACGTTGAAATTCGTTGCACAAAAGACCAGATAATGAAAACTGTCCAACAGTCAGAAACTGTCTATAATCGACTTGGGTTCTGAGTTAGTCGACTAGACTAGGCAAAATTTCCACTATTAGTCGACTTGGTTTGGCTATTAGTCGACTAGGGAAGATAGACGTTGGATTGACAGTTTCAGAATAACTAAATCAAGTCGACTGCAACTACTTTATAGTCGACTGGACCAGTTATTAGTCGACTAGGGAAAGGGATTAGTCGACTTATAAAAGCTATTAGTCGACTAGAAAACACTGTCAGTCGACTAATGCAGAAACAGAGAGTTGGGTCAGATTTGACACAGGACTTAGTCGACTTGGGCTTTTGGGTTAGTCGACTATACAAGTTATTAGTCGACTTGGAATAGGTATAAATCGACTAATGGACATTGATATGAATGTGTGTGTCAAGGCTTTTTACAAGCTACTTCATCTTTACAAAATACATCATATCAACTCTCCTTGGGGCATCTTGATCATGTAGAACTCTTGATTCTTCATGTGTTAGAGCTCCAAATGAAATGTGTCACATATGCGTCACATAGTCTTCATCAAAATAAGTTCCAACACATAGCACATTGGCTCAAAGTGGAGCCCAAATAATCTACACTTTTCTTTAACATATTTATATCATTTTTAATGCTTGAAAATAAAGTGGAGCATGCAATTGAAACACTAGATGGTGAAGCAATATTAGCATGGCAAACATGTGAATCTAAATTATTTTTCAAAGTTTTATTATCTTTTGAAACCAAATCCAATTATTTTGAAATTGAAGCAATTTTATTTTTCAAAGATTGGTTTTCTTTTAAAGCAATTTCAAGTTTTGAAGATAAAACCTCATTTTTCTTCAAAACATTATTACAAACAATTTTATTTTTCAAAATTTTGTTTTCATTTAGGGCAAGTTCAAGTTGGGATTTCAATGAGTCCCTTTCATTTGAAATCTCATCCCTCTCTTGCAAAACAAAATCAAGTTTTGAACACAAATTCTTATTTTCTTCTTTTATTTTAAAAGTTTTCTTTTTCAAGTGTTGATATTTTTCAAGCAAATTTTCACAAACAATGGAAAGTTCTTCATTTAATGTATCAGCATCAACATAATCATCACCTGAAGACTAGCACTATCATCTAGTTGAGTATCCGAGTTTACCTCAAAGGAGTCATTCCCTTGGACCATGTAGTAAGGTTGGTTGGACTCATCTCCACTAGATTCCTCCTCCATATATTTTGTCGTTTGAAGCGCGGGAGAGGTCAAAGTGTTCTATACTGCATAAGCAGAATCACAATGAGAAACCTTTCATAAATATTCTTTGCTTAGAGTGCATTTAAGTGCCTCTAGGGCTTGTGCATTGGCTTCTATATGCTTGCTATTACCAAGATAAGATTTCTTGGTAGCGGCAAGGTGAACATGCATACCTAGAGTTTTAAGGTACATGAACATCTTAACTTTCCAAACATCAATGTTGAAAGTATCATACTTGGGAGGGGTCATGAAGTCCATGAGTGTGTGTTGTGCAAATGCAAATCTAGATTAGCTAACTAAGATCTCACTCCTAGGTAGTTAAACCTAATATCAGGAGCGTAGGCTCTGATACCAATTAAAAGTACACCTAGAGGGGGGTGAATAGGTGTATGGCTAATCCAATGACAAATGATGCGGAATTAAAAATAAATTGCAACACACTAAGTGTAACCAAAGTGTGTAACCGAATTCCCGGTGACGGGCTCTGAACTATCTCCTCTAAATTTCTCTAAATAAGAATTGAGGTGCTATATGAAGCTCACTTGGTTCAACACAAGTGACGCACACAAACAATACCAAGCATATAAGATATGAGCAATATGAATCAACGCAAGATAAGAGAAAGAGAGAGTTTAGAGATAATAAATCAATCACAAACACTAAGATATGTTTCGAGGTTCGACCCCGCCTTCACACAGAAGGATTTCCACTATATCGTTCACACAGGACTTCCCACACAGGGAAGCTCCACTGAGGATTTGGGTAATACAAACTAGGAGTACACAACTCCTCTCTCTAACAAACACAACCTTTACACAAGAGGCAAGGCACAACAACAATCACCTCTACACTTAGAGGGATGGGCACTTAGCCAAACAATAATCACCTCACACTAGAGGGATAAGGCTCAAAGACAAACAACAATCTCAATCACCTTTACACTTAGAGGGATACCAACACAACTTCCATAATCACCTCTACACAAGAGAGATACCAACAAATACAAGAAAGGTTACAACTCTTGGTGATCTCAAAGATTACAAACCAATTTTTCTCACAAAACAAGATCCTATAAATAGGATAGATATGATAGCTCAAGTGTGAGAAAATAAAGAGTTTGAAAAATAAATCACAAAGAAAAACTCTTGAGAAAAACTCTAGATAGAAATATAAATGAAGATCAAAACCAATTCCCAAAGACTCTCTTTTTCTTTGAATTTTTTCAACCCTTTAAAACAAATAAAGATAAAATCTTTTGACACAAAAACTCTTTTAAACTTGTTACTAAAACACTTAAGAAGATGGAAAATTTTGTGAAAATCACCTAGAGGGGGGGTGAATAGGTGATGATGCTAATCTAAGGGCAATTTAAGAATTTAAAACTACAACAATCACCAATCAAGAATCACAAGATGAATGCAAGCAATTTAGTATGACAATGAATATGATGAGCAATTAATAAGTGCAAGCAAAGTAGAGTAAGGAGTGTAAGAACAAGAAAAGTAAACCAATCGCAAACACAAGGATATGTTATCGAGGTTCGAGCACCCAGCTCTACTCCCCGCCTTCCCCAGAAGGATTCCGACCACTTCCACTATCACAAAGATCTCAAATACAATGGAGTACCCAACTCCTACAATCTCAAGTACAAGTAATTTCCTTGGTAGTCAAAAGACCACAAACTCTCTCTTTCAAATATCTCTTCCCTTACAAAGGTCCTTAGAGAGTATTGAGTAGGAATGAAGCTCTTGTTGTAAGTGAAGAAAGAAAATTAAATCAGAGAGTATTTGAAAACCCTTCAGAAAATCAGTGAGAAATTCAGCACAAAAACCAAGAAACAAGTCTCTTTTGAAAGCCTTAAACTTTTGAATTTTCTAGCAAATAATTGTTGTAACAAATCTCTCCCCAAACACCCCTATTTATAGGAGAGGGCTAGGGTTTAGGGATAAAACATAATTACTGATGTTTAGGAGGTAATTAGATCAAAATATATCCTTAAACGAATTTTTAAACACAAAAGACAAAAATAAACAGCTCACTTAAAATCTGCCCGTTACTGTTCAACGGACACATCGGTCGACTGGGCCGGTCGACCGGTAGTTCAAAAATTCGACCGTTATAGGCTAGCGGTCGACCGACCCGGTCGACTGAGAAAACCTGTGAGCAAAAACAATATCTCGGTCGACCGCCCCGGTCGACTGGCAGACATGCACACTGATACGTGCATCTGCCAGAACTGCGGTCGACTGGTCCGGTCGACCGAACCAGACTGACACAGACTCGGTCGACTGTCCCGGTCGACCGGATCAGGTCAAAAATCATTTTTGGAAAAGAAAATAAAGAGGATTTTGATTTTAACAAAAATACTTTTGAACAGGGAATAGAATTAAACATAAAAATGTATTTGTAGGCAAAAACTTGTATGCAAAATATTTTTGTATAATTTATAAGAAATTATTTTGGAATGAGCATGTGCGCAAAAACGTGTGTGATAGAGCTTCAAACCTATCCACTATTCTTTAACATACTATAAACTGAAAAACAAATTACATGAAGACTTCTTGAGCTATCTTCAAGTCTTTGAGCCATCCAATGCCTTGCTAGTGCCTTCTCTTCTATGATCCTTCCTTGATGTGCAATTTGCCTTCCTTACTTTGTGGAACTTAGAAGTTCTTGAAATAGCTAAGCGAATGGTCTCTAAACATGGTACAAAACCTGAAACTCATCTTCACAAACTTGTTAGTACCAAATAGCTCATATTTGGTTTGTCATCATCAAAACCAAAAGACAAATGGAGAGTGTAACCTCTTGGGCCAACATTTTGCTCTCAAAAACTATGAAGAAACCAGCTCAAGAGATGGGTATTTATACCCTCTCAAAAATCTGCCCGTTGGCAGCCAGGAAAGGGCAAAACTGCCATTCCGCTCGACCTCCCGGTCGACCGGCCAATGGTCATTTTTCTGACCGTTGAGCCACCGATCGACCGCCCGGTCGACCGGTGCCTGGATACAGAGAGCAGAGCTCTCTGCCGGTCGACTGCCCGGTTGACCGGGGCCAGATTCAGAGAGCAGAGCTCTCTGGCGGTCGACTGGGTCGGTCGACCGCCCACCAGCCTATACGGCCGTGCACGTTTGTGTACATCGGTCGATCGGACCGGTCGACCGACTTCTGCCTCGGTCGACTCTCCGGTTGACCGGCAGATGGCCAGGTCAAACAATAATAGGGATTAAAACTTGATATTTTTACCTTCAATAAAATCCCATAAAATCACATAAATTCCACAAAAATAAGTTCATTGATATACTTAGATATACAAACATGTTTGATTAAAAATCAAAACATATTACAAATATTTTGAACTTTTTTTGTGATATAGAAATTTAGCTTAAACACAAATTCTGTATTTTCCAAAACTTGAATTTTTGAAATGGAAAACCGTTTTCTCTAAAACTCACATGGATGCAAAAACATGATATTGAAATAACTTTGAATCATATTATATATGGATAGAATTCAATATACATATAAGATAATATATCTATGTTTTTGATATGAAATTCAAAAACCGGTTAAACCGAAAACCAAAACAAATAAACTTTAAACTTGTGTCCGTATGTGAACTTGAGCATATCAATACTATTTAATTTTTTTACACAAGATCTAAACATACTAAACTAAATACAAACCGAAGTCTTCTTGTCTCCAAGCCGAATTGATCCAAACACGATCCAACGAGCTTGACTCCAACCAAGTGCTAGATACGATCTTGACGCGCGAGCTCTTGAATCACCACGTGAAAGCTCCAAAATTCCTTTGTTGAAGCTAAACACCTACTAATATCTTGGTCAATCATTGAAACTATTTAAACACAAGATTATTAGTAAACTATAACTACATGAATTAATCATCATTAAAACTAGAGTGATGGGCCTCTGGGCCAACACTATACACAAAAATGGTAGTAGTCCTTGAATTATTATTTTTTTGTAATAAATAATATTATGGGCTCTGATCAGAATAAAAAAAAAAGAAAGATTTCTTTGTGATTTTGAAGACAGATTGAGGAAATATATGTGGTGCATGCATGCATTTCAAGTTAAGTAGTGAATCAAAAGGGTGAAAGCAGAGATCTATACGTCTCACTGACATGAATAATTTGTTAACGTTTTGTGAAAATTGAGACATTGAGTGAATATAATAAAATTAAGTTTGTTTTGGGATAACTTTTTTGAAATATAGTAGGAGATATATTTATTTAATGTTTTCCAGAGGTTGATTAAATATAATCTATCAGTGCATGGATCTTGAGGAAGCTAAAACACTTCAAATCATTGGTAAAAACACCAATTCTCCTTTGTTTAAAGACAATCAATTAACTACAAGAAGTAATTAAAATCACTTTGCCACATGACTTGAGCTCAGAAACATAGATACCTGCATGATTCTTATCACTAAGATTTTGTACTCTAAACTATGAACTAGTAAGATGGTCATCCAAGTTTATATTAATGCAAATTATAGACATAATTTCCACAAAAATTTCCATGAAGTTTATACAAAAAGTATCTTATTCAAGAGTTTCCTTATGAATAGTTATCTGTAAAATCACTATAATACTTTTTGTAGAAGTACTATAAATCATGAAGATGTCAATATGGGACCTATTTGGTTTGATGGAAGTGAGGGAAAAAAGTGTAAGTAGAAAATGAGAATAAGAAATTTGAAAGTGTAGTGAAAAATTGAGATTTGTGCAACTCATTTTCAGTGTTTGGTTGTAATGTAAAAAGTGAGTGAAAAAGTATATTATGTTTTCTGGTATTTGATTAATAACGTGAAAGTGAAAGTGAAAATGTTGACTATAAGATCACAAATAATATTGAATTAAATGTTAATTCTAAAATAATGTTTTTGGACTGTAATTGGACTGCAAATGAGATTTACATATCAATAAAATTAACTGTTTTGAATTACAACTTATTACAAGTGAGATTTACATCACCACAAAATTAACTGTAGCGTTCTGAAGTGAGAAAATGATAATTTAAAAGGAAGGTGTAAAAGGAAAAAGAGAAAAAGAAAAGAAGTTTTTTCATTTTTCATTTCCTCTTCAAAACAAACAAACAAAAAAAATTAGAAAATGAGCTTTCTCACTTCTCATTTTTCTCTCACTTCCATGAATCTAAACAGTTCTTTTTATACTTCAAAGACACTAAATCCAACCAGATTATGCACTATAAGGGAATGCTAGGATTTATTGTTTTAAATAAAAACAAGAATTAAGTAAAGAATGATTCTATGATAATATTACAGATTGTCTTATTCATGTTCAAAATTAGACCGGGGTTTTTATTTAAAAGAAATAAAAAGGAAAAAAAAGGAGGAAAAAAAAATCAAGGCACATCATTTGAGCAAAGGGGCTTGAAGAAGTGCTGGTTTGTAGTTGGTTAGTTCATGGCCACCACTTTCTTGCAGCCATGGATTTGTGTATGCATGCTTGGCAAGAAAGAATCAAACAAAAAGTCCACCCACGCACCCACCCACATCCACTCTCCCATGGCCATGATCATGATGGTGACCATCATGATATGATGATGGGGGCATTATGTTGTGAAAGCAAGTTTGGAATTTTTTTTTTTTTAAATAATTTGACCTCCAATCATTCAAATTAAAGGACCTAAAATCCTAATAACCCCCTCCTCCCTCTCTTCTTTTCTCACTTTCTACTCCTCTCCATTTTTGCATTCCTTTTTACCCTCCCAAACCATTTGAAAACCCCAAGAAAGAGACCCCCCTCCTCCTCGCTTCTTCTTCTTTCTTCTTGTTGATGGGGTTGAAGTGAAGTGTGAGAGAACTCACTCTCTCTTCTCTAATAATTTATTTTCATTTCTTTCAGATCAAAACAAAAACCTCATCTTTTATTTCCTCACTACATTTCCCCTCTTTCAAATCTCAATCTCCAAATATCTATCCCTTTCTCGCCCTTTTTCTTCACCTGGGTCTCTCCATTTCCTGCCCTTTTGCACCCCCTCCTCCAATCCCCATCTGGATTTTTGATTTTTTTTCCCCATTTGGGCTCTTAGATCTGCTGCTTGGGGTGCCTGATTGAACGATTCATGGGAGTTTGGATGCCCTTCACAAGGTCAGAATCTCTGTGCAATATTTTCCTTTTTGCGCCCTTTCATCTGTTTAGTTTGTAGTGAGTTAAAACTGATGAATAAAACTTTGTTGGTTTATTTGATTTTTTTCTTAAAGTTGCTGAGATTGTAGTTCTAATGATGCAAACTTACCCGAAGAGGAGTCAGAGGGTTGAGGGGTTGTTTGGGTCAGTTTTTAGCTCGTTGCTGGTTGTTTTTTACGTTGTGATGGTACTGCTGCAGGCTCATAGGGATCCCCCATTTCAGAGCTCTATGAATAGGGTTTGGATTATGTAGTTGTTGGATTTTGAGGAGATGGGCAACAGCACTTCTCGAGTTGTTGGTTGCTTCGTGCCCGTAGGCAATGGGAAGGCAGGTGTCAATCTCAATTTCTTAGAGCCCTTGGATGAGGGATTAGGCCATTCCTTTTGTTATGTTAGGCCTGTGATAGTCGATTCTCCAGCTATAACCCCGTCGAACTCTGAGAGGTACACCGTAGATTCGAGCACCTTCGATTCGGAGACACATAGTGGGTCTTTCAGGCAGGAGATAGTTGAAGAACTTGCTGGCTGGCAGAGACCCAATAAAAGTTTTGCTGAGACGACATTTAAGACCATATCGGGAGCGTCTGTTAGTGCCAATGCATCCACTGCTAGGACTCCTACTGTGCTGTTGACTGGGGATGTGCAAGAACCCGCTGCCTCATTTGAGAGCACGGCTTCTTTCGCTGCTATCCCTCTTCAGCTGGCTCCTCGTGGGTCTGGACCCTTGAGTGGGTTCATGTCGGGGCCGTTGGAGAGAGGGTTCGCTTCGGGGCCATTGGAGAGAGGTGCTGGGTTGATGTCTGGGCCTTTAGACAAGGGTACTTTCATGTCGGGTCCCCTTGATTCTAGTGATAGGAGTAATTTCTCAGCTCCATTGGGTTATGGTCGACAAAGAGGACTTGGACGGCTTATAAGGAGCATGAGCAGGCCCATGAGAAGTGCTCTTTCTCGGACATTTACAAGACGGTCACAGGGTAATGGTTGGATGAAACGGTTTTTCCTTCATCCGATGACGCAGCTGGTGTGGCATTCCAAGGAGACAAAGTTTCGAACAGAAGCTCAGCGGAACTGGGCGGAAGTTGGTCCTTCTGAACCTGAGTACAGTAATAGCCGAAACTTGCAATGGGCACATGGGAAGGCTGGGGAGGACCGGGTTCATGTAGTTCTTTCCGAAGAGCAAGGGTGGTTATTTGTCGGGATATATGATGGCTTCAGTGGACCTGATGCACCAGATTTTCTCATGAGCAATCTTTATAAAGCTATAGATAAAGAATTGGAAGGATTGCTATGGGATTATGAAGATAAACCTCAAAAGACTCCATCGATGTCTGGTCCCATAGAAACTGACCCCATTGAAGCTTCTTCAGCTGTCATCACAGGAGCATGCACTGCATCTCAGATGACTGATGATGAAGATAAACCTCAGAAGACTCCTTCACTCTTTGGTCTCATGGAAACTGACCCCATTGAAGCTTCTTCAGCTATTGTCACAGTAGAATGCACTGCATCTCAGATGGCTGATGATGAATTAGAAAAAGGCCATGCAGATTTGCTGTTATGCAATGACTGTAACCAAAACCAATGCGATGAAGGAGTTGTACCTGTTCAGATAAATGAAGATGAAAGTGGAAGTAAACTGACTGCAGAGAGAGCATTGAGCAATGAATCAACAGAGGTTGATGAGATTGTAGAAGAAAAGGATAGTGTGATGGATATAAATCAGGTGCAAGTGGCTAGTGAAATTAGACAAGAGCATGGTGCAAACTTGACAGAAGATAGAGCAGGCCAAGTTGATGGAGCGGAGAAGGATGCACCCAACATTCTTGAAACCTACTCTGCAAAGCAATGCAGGAAAAGCAATCGCCTTTACGAATTACTTCAGATGGAGCTAGTTGAAGACTCCAGAGAAGCACAACTTGTTTTGCGCACCGAAAGCGCTAAAGGAGAAAGTTCAGGTCGCATCGAAGGGGCTGACTATTTAAGACAAAGTGAGGGGGTATCAGTGGAGGATTCCAAGGATTTGAAACACAGATATATGACTTCATTTTCTTCTCTAGGAGACAAGCAGATGATGAGAAGATCATTAATAGGATCAAAGTTGAGAAAGATGTACAGAAAGCAAAGAACACTGCGGAAAAAGCTTTTTCCGTGGAGTTATGATTGGCACAGAGAACAACACCAAGTAGAGGACCGGATGTTCAACCCATCAGTAGTCATTAGGAGATGCAAGTCTGGGCCAGTTGATCATGATGCAGTATTGAGGGCAATGACACAGGCACTTGCTACCACAGAGGAAGCATACATGGAAATGGTGGAAACGTCACTTGATAGGAATCCAGAGCTCGCACTAATGGGTTCATGTGTTCTTGTAATGCTGATGAAGGATCAGGATGTGTATGTAATGAACCTTGGTGACAGTCGTGTTATCTTGGCACAGGATAGGTTGAATGATCGTCATGTTAGCGCAAATCATGCAAAAGATGATGCAAGGAGTCGGAACAGGTCTAGGGAGTCACTTGTTCGTGTGGAGCTGGATAGAATATCAGAGGAGTCTCCCATTCATAATCCCAACAGTCGAGTTTGCAGTATTAACAAGAACAGGGAAATCTCCCTTTGCAGATTAAAGACGAGGGCTGTGCAGCTGTCCACTGATCATAGTACCAGCATTGAGGAGGTAAGTAGTTTGAAGAGTAATATCTTCTTCTTTTTTCCTGCTTCAGAAATTTATTTTAGCTGCTGCTTATCAGATATATGAGCTGATTGGATTTCATCAAAAAGCATACATGTGATAATTAACTCAATAATTTCTATTTAAAAATGCTTATATCTTTGATCATTAGTTGGTTAGAAGACCAAATGTACTCTCACTTATTCATCAATTGTACTACGACCTGCTGGAATGGATCATGAAGGAATCAAGTTGTTGATGCTATTCAGCTTTTGTTCTTCTAATTGATAAGCTATATTACTCTACTTAGAAGACATAAAATGTTTGTCAAAGAACACTTTCTTAAACCACTGATACTCGTTTATCAGTAATTACTAGAAGAATCAATTTCCACACCAGGTAAAGGAGATGTTAGCTACTGAAAAGGGAAAGAGAATAGAAGTGGCACCTCCCATTGGTCTCTTTTGATATCACTGCATATGCAGGTTGTGTATTGATTTGTGATTGGTGGGATTTAAATATGAACATACATGCAAGAATTTCAAGGTTGCATGTCATGATGTTGTTGAATTATTCCTTTTTGTGAAGTTTTTTTTTCCTAGTGTATCTTATTCTATGTTAGCCTTTACATCTCTGGGTTTATTGGATATAATTTCCAAAGACATTAGGCAACATATATGTTTTGAATATGTTAGACAGCTTGGGTCAAACCTTTCATATCTCAGGCACAACTTGATATGTCTAAAGTTAGCATTGGCTAAGCTTCTCTCCTTCAGGCCCAAGCATGTGGAATAAATCTTGAGGTCCACACAGTCATATAACCCAGACAACGAAAATTGTTGACAAAGTTTGAGACAACGAAAATGTTGTGCGCCGGACAACAACCACAAAGAGGAAACCCTAGATCTCAGATGCAAAAGAACAATACTACCAACAGCAAATAACACACAATCCCAGAGAAAAGCACAAAATCAGATTTAACGAGGTTCAGCCTTTTCGCCTACGTCCTCGGGGTAAGAAAGAGAGAGCTTTCTATTGATTTTTGTGAATCAATACAATGTTTACAGCAATGGTAATGAAGAGAGCTGCCTCTTTTCTCTACACACTTACAAACCCTAGAAATCCGCTCCTCCCTTAAAGAGATTTCAAATTCAGCACTTTCCCGAAACAGCCCGACCCGACTGTCGGTCGACCGGGCCGGTCGACCGTGCCTAACTGAGAGTTAGGCACTTTCAGTCGGTCGACCGGGCCGGTCGACCGCAATACCCTGTGCATGTCTGCTGTGCATGCTGTGCACGACGGTCGACCGGGATGGTCGACCGTTCTGCTGCTTCTGCCGACGGTCGACCGGAACGGTCGACCGTGCGCCTGCTGTTGCTGCTGATTCCTTTGCTACGGTCGACCGGGCGGTCGACCGTGCTGCTGCTTCTGCTGCTGCTGCTGAATTTCAGGATCTGAATTTCTGAATCATTCGTCGACTTCCTCGACTTCCTCCCTCTTCCTACAATTCTCCACCTCGGTGAAGATTTCTCCAAATCTGAGCCGAACTGACCATCGACCCGAAAGTGGCTGCACCAGTGTGGTTGCCTACGTACCCTGCCCAAGGGATCAAGCCATCCGTAGTTCATCCAAATGAGCTTCAACAAGCTCATGCTACATGAAGGACGTGGAGTAAAGCCTTACAATGTGCAAACTTGACTCCTGACACCACCTTGGTAAGCATGTCGGCGGGATTCTCCGATGTGTGAATCTTTAGCAGCTCAATATCACCCTCATCTAGAATCTCCCGAACAAAATGGAACCTGACGTCGATGTGCTCCGTCCGTGCATGATATACCTGGTTCTTGGCTAAATAAATAGCACTCATACTGTCACAATTGATCTTCAGAAGATCCTGATCCACCCCCAAGTCATCAAGCAAGCCTTGAAACCAAATTGCCTCTTTCATAGCCTCCGTCATGGCCATATACTCGGCCTCTGTGGTAGACAATGCGACGGTAGACTGTAGTGTGGAGCGCCAACTCACCGGTGCTTGAGAGAATGTAAAAACATACCCCGTTGTAGACCGGCGCTTGTCAAGGTCACCAGCATAGTCGGAATCAACATATCCGATACAATCTTGCTTCCTTGTGGAGTCCTTCTCATATACCAGACCAACATCAATGGTACCTTTGATGTACCTCAGAATCCACTTCACTGCCTCCCAATGACCCTGTCCCGGATCATGCATATATCTACTGACCATAGAGACAGCTTGTGACAGATCTGGTCTCGTACACACCATAGCATACATAAGACTACCGACTGCGCTAGCATATGGGACGTGAGTCATGTACTCACGTTCTTCAATGTTCTTTGGAGATATCTTAGCTGATAACTTAAAATGAGGAGCCAGTGGCGTACTTATAGACTTCACATCCTTGCTGATGTTGAACCTCTGAAGTACTTTTTGCAAATACCCCTTCTGTGTCAAGCTAACCCTGCCAACCTTTCGGTCTCGTGTGATTTCCATGCCTAGCACCTTCCTTACTTCACCAAGATTCTTCATCTCAAACTCAGAAGATATATCCCTCTTCAGTGCATCAATTGCAGATCTAAACCTTGAAGCAATAAGCATATCATCTACATACAGAAGTAAATAGATATACTCCCCTATCGGTAGCTTGTTGTAGTACACACATGGGTCATAGTGGCTGCGTGTGTACTTCTTTCCTCTAATGAAGCTGTCGAACCGCTTGTACCACTGTCTTGGAGACTGTTTTAGTCCATACAACGACTTCTTCAGCTTACACACCATTTGTTCCTTCCCTGCAGTCTTGAACCCTGTTGGCTGAGTCATGTAGATCTCTTCATCTAGATCGCCGTGGAGAAAGGCGGTCTTTACATCGAGTTGATCAAGGTCCAACTCGTATTGTGCCACCAAAGCCAATAAGATACGAATAGACGTATGCTTCACAACAGGAGAAAATACCTCATTGTAGTCAATTTTTTCCCTTTGAGCATAGCCTTTTGCTACCAATCTGGCCTTGTAGCGCACCGAATCTTCTTTGAGAGATCCCTACTTCTTTGCATACACCCACTTACAGCCTATCGCCTTCTTCCCTTTGAGCAACCTAGTAAGTTCCCAAGTGTCGTTCTTGTAGAGAGACTTCATCTCTTCTTCCATAGCTTCTTTCCACATCTTCGACTCTGAACTGATTTCAGCTTTTCTGAAGGTGGACGGGATAGCCTCCTCAACGACCGGAAGTGCATACGCCACAACCATATCTGTAGTGAGCCAACCTGGTCTCCTAGTGTTTCTCCTTGGTCTTTCAACTGCAGTAGAGTCAGGAACATTACCCATGACCTGTTCTTGACCCTCTTCATTATCAGCATCTTCCTCATCTGCTTGATCATTACCCTGTGTCACCCTAGGTATGATCCTCACCGATGATGAACTCTCTAGAGATGGTGGATTTGCATCATTCTCCACCTGCTGCGATACATCTTTGGTCTTCCTAGTCTCCACCTGCTGAGAGACCTTAGGCTTCAGCATAGAAGCCTCATCAAAAGTGACATCCCTGCTGAGAAGAAACTTCTTGTCCGTTGGATCCCAGATCTTGAACCTTTTGATTCCCTTCTTGAAACCGACGAACACACCCTTCTTTGCTCTTGGGTCTAACTTATCATCTTTGACATGATAATAGGCTGGACAACCAAACGCCTTTAGCAAATCATAGTCAGCAGCTGTTTTTCCCGACCAAACTTCGAGAGGAGTTTTCCCCTCTATCGCAGACGACGATAACCTGTTCACAAGGTAGCATGCATATGCCAAAGCCTCAGCCCAGAAGTTCTTTGATAAACCGGCATTGGACAACATACACCGGACCTTCTCGAGTAAGGTCCTGTTCATCATTTCTGCTACCCCATTCTGTTGCGGTGTCTCCCTCACTGTGAAGTGTCTCTCTATGCCCTTATCAAGACATAGCTGAAGGAAAGGATCAGACTTGTATTCTCCTCCATTATCTGAACGGAGGACCTTGATTTTCCTTCCCGTACTTCTCTCCAAGTTTTTCTTCCACTTCACAAACAGTTCTAGGACTTCCCCTTTGTGTCTCATGGTATATACCCAGCAACGCCTAAAATAGTCATCAATAAACGACACAAAGTAATGGTTACCTCCAATTGATGCAGTCTTGGTAGGTCCCCAAACGTCAGTGTGAACATAGTCCAGAATTCCCTTGGTGCAATGTGTTGCTGTGCCGAACTTCACCTTGGTCTTCTTCCCGATGATACAGTGTTCACAAAATTTCAGCTTGCAGGTTCCGGCACCCTTCAGTACTCCATGTCTTGCAAGAGTTTGCAAAGACTTTTCTCCTGCGTGTCCCGGCCTCATATGCCACAGCCTGGTTGAGTCTTCATTTGAACTGGTAGAAGCCGCCACTTGTCCTGTAACAGTACTATCATTCAAGTAGTAAAGATTGTTCCTGCGATCGGCCTTCAATACCACCATCGAGCCTTTGGTCATCTTAAGGACTCCTTCCTTAATTGACACCATAAGGCCCAATGACTCCAAAGCTCCAACAGAGATTAGGTTTCTCTTCAATTGAGGTACATACCTCATTTCCTTCAGTTCCCTTACTATCCCATCAAACATCTTGATTTGGATTGTACCTACACCCTCCATGATACATGGATGATCATCGCCCATAACGACTGAACACCCCTCCAGCTTCTCAAAGCTAGAAAATCAATCCCGATTAGGGCATACATGGTATGTAGCACCAATATCCAAAATCCACTCATTTTCTCCTGAGTAGCCAACGATGGGAGTAGTGACTGAGAATGAGAAACCGACGAGGCTGAGTCTGATCCACCTGCCTGTGAGTTACTGCTCTGAGTACTAACCACCTTTGCAAGATTTGCCTCAGTCTTCGACTCCTTCTTCCCTTTGAACTTTGGACAGTCCACTTTCCAGTGCCCTAATTCTCTGCAGAAGGCACACTGGTTCTTCTTCAGATCCCTATAACCCGGCCTGGACTTCGATCTCCCTCTTTCATCTTTACCCTTCCTATATGAACCCCTGCCTCTTACTGCTAGCGCCTTTGCTGATGAGCTTGACTGAGAAGGCTGTCTCTCCTTTCTCCTCGTCTCATAATTTGTCAAAGCAGACGACACTTCATGATAGTCAAGAGTCTGTCTACCATTTATGAAGGTTAAGGTGAATGTCTCATACTCTTCCGCAGAGAGAGAGTTCAAGAGGATTACCGCCTTGTCTTCTTCATCTATCTTGACATCCACATTGACCAAATCCGTAAGAAGCTTCGTGTAGCGATTTAGATGTTCATTCACGGAGCATCCCTTCTTCATCTGAAACCCGTACAACTTGCTCTTCAGCTGTAATCTCGATTCAATACTCTTAGTTAGATATTTCCTTTCAAGGATCTCCCACAACTGCCTCGCAGATGTCTCGTGTAACACAAGATATTTGATGTCTTGTGTTAGACACGATCTAATCAAGCCACACGCAGATCGGTTCATCTTCTCCCACTCTTCTTCAGTGGTTGTCTTCGCTTCTTCTCCAGAAGTAGAGTATCCTCGAGGTTCGATGCATTTAGGGCATCCATCACCTCGCATCTCCACATCCCAAAATTGTTAGTGCCGTTAAACTTCACCACGTCAATCCTCGGATGAGGATTCATGGTCCTCACTGATGTACTTTCTTCTGCCATCTCTCTAACTGGATCCTCTATGTATGCGGAAACCAAACGGAGATAGATAAGCAACTCTGATAAAAAAATAGATTTTTACCTTCTCACGAAACCCTAGAATGAGTTTCTGATCAGATCTACTCCTCCAATGATTCCTTGAGCACTCGCGTTGTTCTGAGATCGACACACGATCCCACGAACAAGACCACCGCTGATCTGAGATCGACCCACGATCTCCACCAAATCAGCACCCGATGCCCTCCGAATCTCCAGATAATCCCACGAAGAACCTGGGAAGCTCTGATACCACTTGTTGTGCGCCGGACAACAACCACAAAGAGAAAACCCTAGATCTCAGATGCAAAAGAACAATACCACCAACAGCAAATAACACACAATCCCAGAGAAAAGCACAAAATCAGATTTAACGAGGTTCGGCCTTTTCGCCTACGTCCTTGGGACAAGAAAGAGAGAGGTTTCTATTAATTTTTGTGAATCAATACAATGTTTACAGCAATGGTAATGAAGAGAGAGCTGCCTCTTTTCTCTACACACTTACAAACCCTAGAAATTCGCTCCTCCCTTAAAGAGATTTCAAATTCAGCACTTTTTCGAAACAGCCCGACCCGACTGTCGGTCGACCGGTCGGACGACCGACCATATGCACCGGTCGACAGGGCCGGTCGACCGTACCTAACCGAGAGTTAGGCACTTTCAGTCGGTCGACCGGGCCGGTCGACCGCAATACCCCGTGCATGTCTGTTGTGCATGCTGTGCACGACGGTCGACCGGGCCGGTCGACCGTTCTGCTGCTTCTGCCGACGGTCGACCGTGCGCCTGCTGTTGCTGCTGATTCCTTTGCTACGGTCGATTGGGCGGTTGACCGTGCTGCTGCTTCTGCTGCTGCTGCTGAATTTCAGGATCTGAATTTCTGAATCATTCGTCGACTTCCTCCCTCTTCCTACAGAAATTGTTGACAGCAAGAAAAGTTTGTCAAGCAAGGCCAAACGAAGCATCTGATGAGCCTGAAATTTGTCCAGTCCTTTGGATGACTCTGGGTGTTCAAAGTCATTCATACAGTTTTTTGGACTATAGTAAACTTATGCTTTGTACATGGTATCTCCTTGGTCATACATATGACTTGCTCAACATGAATAACTGGATTTATCAATTTCACTGGTATGAGAATTCAGAATACTTGGAAGTACTTGAAGTCCAGATCAATTGATTGGTTATGAATGTAGCAAATTAGGAATTTAGGACTGACCGTACCCAATTAAGATAATTTCATTAGGACTTATCTGCTGACACTGGCCTGCCTTGACTGCTACCAAAAGAATAAACTTGGTCTAAGCTTGTCATTCGTCGAGTCAAAAATCAAAGTTCCAAATACCTGAACAAAAGTCGGCCTTTTGCATTTGATATGGAATACTGTATTGTGGTACAACTTACACTCTTTCACTCATATCATTAGTATCGCTTGGGAAAATTTGCTATTTTGGCTCTATTTTTAGAGTCAGTTATTTTCCGCGATAAACACAATTTCCTGGTCTTAATTACTTGAATGACATATTGATGTTAGTATATAAATATTGAAAGTAGTCCTTGAACTATGGAATTCAATAGTACCCTAACCTGGCATTAGATCAATGAACCATTAGCTTTGGACAAAATGAAAGGAAGAGGTTAGGGTTTGTTTTCTGTCTCATAGTATCAGAATTCAAGCTCTTACCAGGTTGAAACTTAACAAAAGTTGATTTCACCTTCATACTGGTGTAATTTATCTTTGAACTAACTGTAACTTTGCACACACATCTTAAATTGCTTAGAGATTTCTCAAATCTACCTTAGAGTGGTCAGAGATTTCTCGAGTCTGCTTTAAGTTGTTATTGTTGCTTGCTCACCACTCACAACTCACAACTCACAACTAACAAGGGAATTCCAACCTTACGTTCTTAATAACTTGTGAGTTTTTGGGTCACTACATAATACTATACCTAGACATTTTGGAAGATGATGATGTCTAGATCCTCACCTTATGAACAGCTGGTCAACTGATAAAACTTCTTTAACCAGTTTCTCCAGGCAATAATGGCACCAGCTCCTATTTAGTGAGATATGCAGATTCATTTTTTTATTTACTTTTTATGTGCAAAGCCATTGTGAAAGCAAATTTAACATACATAGGAAAGGTAAAAGAGGGATGAATTTAAAGTGCACAAGAAAACAACTCTAAGAAAGGCAATGAAGTGACTGCTTGCCACTTGGACTTAGTGTTGTCTTATTGCCGTCAATATGTAGCAACTCGTGAACATAGTACACAAATTTGTGAACATTGTAACAATTATCCAAATTGTAAACCTTTAATCTTTAAATTCCTCGTTCTTTGAGTATTTTTCTCTCCTTTACTTTCCTTCATATTACTGGTTTTAACAATCCCCCCGCCCCCGGTCAAATGTTGCCAGAATTGACTTTGTGTTGAGTTTGCAAACTTATTTTAATGCTATGTTATATGTATAAGCTTTCTCAGTATATACTCTACCTTGGCAAGCATGTAATGTATTTCATGTACATGCATGGGTTTCTTCTCTAGTTTAAATATTCTCATTCAGCCTATTTGTTTTCCCTTGTGCTGAAATTTTGATTTTCCTTGTTTCATTGTTGTCTTCCCTCTCCAAAGTAGACTCCCATGCTTTTGGAGGATTTTTAAACTGCAATGCCAATCTTGGCTCATGAACTTAAACGATTTGACAAAACAGTTCAGCAACCCTATATGCCAGTTTCTTCTTAGGTGGATCACTGCCCTTCTGGCTGAAGCTTGTGGAAGAATTTATACTTCTTGGTGGGCATTGGAGGTGGGAAAGAACACCTTAAGTTTTATCACCCCCCCCCCCCCCCCCCCCCCCACTCCTTCCTTTCTTCTCCTCCCTTTCCATTTTATTTGATGCCGTGAATACTGACAGTTAGATCTAATTATTATATGGACTGTATATGTACAATATAGGAAAATGCCATCGAATTTGCACTGCACATTGTGAAAAATCTGTGCTTGATACCAAAGAACTTATATTATATGAACTGTTTGCTCGGTTAATTTTTGGGTGGTGCTTATGGGTCATCTTTTGTTGTAGAAAATTTGTGTAGATAATGCTATGGTTGATCATATTTTAGTAATTTACTTCTTCCACAAGGAACACAGTAATCACTTGTCATAAGTATCATCTCTTCATTTTTGCAGGAAGTCTTGAGGATAAAAGCGGAACATGTTGACGATGTTCAAGCTGTTCTGAATGATAGAGTAAAAGGACAGTTAAAGGTTACTAGAGCCTTTGGTGCCGGTTTTCTCAAGAAGGTCAGATATCATATTTCCACATTATAATAATTCATCAGTATTACTCAAATTTTCTTTCCTTTTCCTTGTTCCAGTGATGGGAGACAGTATGCTTGTTGAATATAGAAACATATATCACTGAAGTTGTGATGGTTGAACATTTTGGTATATAATTTTTGAATGCTTCTTGACTTATATTTACCAAGGCATTGACAAAATGAAGCTAGAATGTGCCTAGACAAGGTGCTTTTTGATCATTTATCTTATACATAAATCTTAAACAGAGGAAATTTTGAGATGTACATGTCAGAGTTTTTGCCTTCTTGTGGTGCAGTGTCCTTAGGAACTAGAAATAATAAAGTTGACCAGAAGTTATAATGTTGCTTCTTGAGCTCATGTAGTTCCCTCTTGAATTAGGTCTTTCTGACTTCAGGCCTAGAAATTTTCATTTTCAACAAGCTGACTGTCAAAGCCAGCAAAACTGAAGAGATTGAATAATAGATTTCACTAGATGAATATTGTTGTGGTTATTTGTGAATAATTTCCACGGATTTTTTCACCTAGTTGCTCTGTTGGCGTCCTGGTACTGCCTCCTTTATTGTTTTATGGCATAATCTCTACGGAAAGAAATTGCTACCTGTCCACTGCAGAAGAGAAGTTTAAAAAAAAAAAATGAATGCTGACCTCTCACATTCAATTTATTTTTAAATAACACTGAAATTATAATAGCGGGTCGTGAATATTTGTTTTTTCCCCTCTTTTTCAAGCTGATTGCCCTAGCATGACCAATAATCACCTGTTACCTCTTTGGTGTCACCAACCTGAAAATTACAGTTATTTGTTTCTTCTGCTGCCGTTATATGGTACTGCAGTATTTCCCATATTGTTCTTCCGGAATGAGATAAGCGGTAGGACTGCTTTTGTTAGTTATTGATTTTGCAGAAATGCCAATACAATTGTCATATGTCACTTGCTTAAGCATGTGAAATCTTTTCTAGATAATTATGAAACATTATGATATTGATGCATATATATAGTCAAACTGTCAAAGGAGCAAGAGGGGACTGCATACAACTAGCAAATGCCATGCAACATAATTATTATATAGGGGCTGTTTGGATGCTCGGAAGTGGGTGGAAGTGAGGAAGTGAGAAGTAAGGTTCTTTTCCTTTTAGAAAATGAGAATTTGTGTTTCTTTTCCGGTGTTTGGATGGTAGTTGGTAAGTGTAATTAAAAAAGTATAATATCTTTTTCGGTGTTTGGTTAGTAATATGGAAGTGAAAGTGAAAAGGTTGACCACAAAGTTGACCGTAAAATAATATTAAAATAAAAATTAATTATGAAAAAAATTGGACTGAAATTAGAATGCAAGTAAGATTTACATTACCACAAAATTAACTGTTTTGAATTACAACTTATTATAAATAAGATTTATATGACCATAAAATTAACTGTAGCACATTGGAAGTGAGGAAATGGTTGTGTAAAAGAGAAAAAAGGAAAAAGAAAAGGGATTTTTTTAATTTTTCTTTTCCGGTGCTTGCATGGACAGCGGAAGTGAGAAATGACACTTCCCACTCCCTCACTTCCGCCCAGTTCCTTGAATCTAAACAGCCCCTATATAGTCAAACTGTCAAAGGTGCAAGAGAAGACTCGTGTTGGTTTAATATCAGAATTTGTTGTTTCTTTTGCTTTTTGCTTTGGAAATTTTTTTTCCATATCTTACAAATAGGTTATGGCAAGCCAGCCGAGCCTAGCTTGAACTGATTGCTCAGTTCCAGCAGGGTACGTTCACTATAACCATCAGGCCTTTTCCCTAACTTTTTAAGGTCATCCATATGCGTCCTCTTTCATTAATTGTCCTATTAGGAACCACATCTGATATCAAATCAAGCCTACATCCTTCAAGAGATATTCACTTATGTGACGTTATATTTTCCTTATTTTACCACCTCCCAACATATATCTGTGGGCCTTTCTTAATTGTGGCCTCAGCTCTTTCGAAAAAGACGTTTTAGGCAGTTACAAAGAACTTCTCCATCTGTAAAAGCCCAGCACTTGGAATATACTAAAATTTGATCCCAAATCTTCTGGCATGTGTCATCTTGGTATTCTATTTTCTACTTTGTTCATCTTGTTCGGTTACTTGGTCCTTTCTCATTCCCAACATCCTCAAATATGCAAAAAAATCCCATTGGAATCAGTATCACTAATGTTGCTAGATGCTGAGATTATTCGGTTACTATCATGGTTGACACTTCACATTTGATTTGTACATATAACAGGTCAAATTTCCCTTCTAGATTGGGTCCTTACGTAATTGCCTTTTTGTTAACTGTGGTGCCTGCACCCTCGGCTTTGACTGTTGGTTCAAGAAATTAAAGTTACTTGCTGACATACTGTTGAGAAAGTTGCACTAATCATGAGAGAACTGAAACTGGCATACATCAACAACATTTTGTTCACGGCTTTAGAAGCTCTAGTTTCAATTCGTAACTTCAGAAGAATGATTGCAACTTCTGGCAAAGTATCATCTTTGATACTTTCTATGTAAGTATGTCAGTATCAATTTCTTTTGACATGCTTATTCATGTCAATGAGGCATAATAAAGATGGTGAGGATCAGAAGCCTGAAGTTTATTTTCCTTTCCTTTTCTTTCTTTTCCTATTTATTTTTAGCTCCTATTGTCGACCCAATATATTATAAAGAAATTTATTTAGAACATATGCTTATCCATAATGGTGTTCTTTTGATGGTATTATACTCAGCAGGATGCGCATATAGTTTGAGTACAGTGGATATGATTTTCTCCATAAATAAGGGCCTTCCAGTAGTGATTCCCAATTTATTGTGTTGTCTGATTGAAGATGGAGCATGTAAATTAAGTATTTAAGACAAAGTCATTAACTCATTGCTTTTAGCTTGACTACGTCCCAGTAGCATAAAGATTTTGCACTCTATGAAGATAATGAAGAACTGTACCCTTTACTCATTAGTTGGAAATTATAACTTGGGAGTGCTCAGCAGCTATAGTATATGTTCTTATTTTCTCTTTCATGTTTAAAACTAAAGAACTAGTTAGCTTTATTTCTCAAGTTACTGATACTAGCAGCATTTTTTCGGTATGATGCAGCCAAACTTCAACGCCGCGTTGCTTGAGATGTTCCGAATTGACTATATTGGAAAGTCACCCTATTTAAGTTGCATACCTTCAGTGCTTCATCATCGTCTCTGCTCAAATGATCATTTCCTAGTCCTATCTTCTGATGGGCTTTACCAGTATTTCAGCAATGAAGAAGTGGTGTCTCATGTTGCTTGGTTTATGGAAAATGTCCCTGAAGGAGACCCGGCACAATACCTCATTGCTGAGCTGCTGTCCCGTGCAGCTAAAAAGAATGGTCAGTTAATTTTCTCTACAACTACATTCTTTGTTTGATTGATTTAGTAATCTGTGAACCATATGTTCAACGGCTGCATTTGTTTCAAGATTTAGTGAACCTCCATTCAATAAACCATCATAAGTGATATTTTAGGACACGGACATGACCAGAGATTATCACCAGTGCAGATAAACGAATGCATGCATTCTTTCAAAGGATTCCTTTTCTTTATTCTAAAATTCATAGATTTTGGTCGTTGCTGATCCATCATTCCGTCACCTAACCTAGGTCAATCGTCCTTACATTTCCATATGTGGTCATTTGACCTTATCTTTATTCCGAAATTCATTGATTTTGTCGACTAGGAACTGATAACTTTTCATTCACTAACAACGAGCTCTGAATTCTCTGCGCAGGGATGGACTTTCATGAATTACTAGATATTCCTCATGGCGATCGCAGAAAGTATCATGACGATGTTTCTGTAATGGTGGTATCCCTTGAAGGAAGGATTTGGAGGTCATCGGGTTGATTGGTTTCTCACAGCGGGTGGGCATCAAATCAAAGCACACACCCTAAAGATGTAACAAAGTTTCCATCAAGAAAAGAGACATCTTTTTGTTATAATTGTTTCTCCCCTCCCCCGTTTTTTTTTGCTCGTCGCTCTCCACTCTGAGCTTCCTCTTCCTCTTCTAGTGGGTTTCTTCTTGTGTCGTTGTAAACAGTTGCAGGGATCATTGTTGTTCTCTTGGTGCAAGCACAGCCATCCAATTGATGGACTGCTTTCAGTCCACTATATTTCAAAAATTTTCCTTGGTTCAATGAAATGCAGAAAAAAGGAAGATCAATTTATAAGGCCTTTCTGTTTCTGAAGTATTTTAAAATTTTTTTTTTTTTCTCATGTGCTGATAAATGTATGCTCTGTTTCAAATATGTTAGTGTTGCTGATCTCAGTGTTCTTTGATCAACTAAAATATCAAAAGCTTCAATATATACGAGATATATATGCAAGCATAATATAGAATAGTTATTTAATTTTAATCAATGTGAGTTTTAATTTTTTTTTATGTAAAACCCCCTTTTTTTTATTTCTTGTATTCCCTAAAATGAAACTAATTTTTGGGAAGAACCCAAAAATTAATAACTTTTTTTTCTTTTTTCTTTTTTGTGGGTCAATTGCGGGGAGATGGCAAGAAGTGGATCTTATAAATTGATAATGGATCCAAATGACCCGGCCCGTTGCCGCCTTGGAATTTGCCGATATTTAGGGCGTGTTTGGTAGCTTGCAAAGTGCTTGCAAAATGCAAAAACTTTTGCAACTTTACAGTTTACACTTGTTTGGTTTCGTTTGCAAAATACAAAATGCAAAAATTTTTACAACTCTTCTTTTCCCACTTACAGTTGCTACAGTTAAATTTGTGGTCATGTAAATCTCACTTTTACACTCATATTTTCCCACTTACAGTTGCTACAGTTAATTTTGTGGTCATGTAACTCTCACTTGTAGTACACTTACAGATCAAAACAGATACTTGATAATCAATATATAATTAAATATTATTAAATATTTAATATTTTAATAGTGTTCAATTTCTTATTTAATTATTTAATTATTTTATATTTTTAATCTTTAACTTTTTTTATTGTTTTAATATTTACTTTTTACTATTTTAATTAAATATTTTAATTTAATATTTTATTATTTTATTAATACTTATTCCATTTTTTATTATTTTATTTAGAGTTAATATTTTATTAATATAATAATATTATACTTTAATATAAAATTACTATATATTTAATTATTTATTTTTTAATATAAAAAATTACTTTATTAATATCATAATATATTTTATTATTATATTAATATTTTATTATGTTAATATTGTAATAATAATTCAGTATAATAATACTATAATGATAATTTATTATTAAATTATAATTATATTTTACTTTATTAATTTTATATTTCTATAATATTAAAATAATATTATAATAAAATTTATATTATAATAATTTTCAAGTATTTTTAATATTATAATATTATAACTATATTTTATTATTGTTGTAACATTTTTTAATATTTATATTTTATTAGTATTCTTAAAATTTTATTAATGTTCTTTAGATTTTCTTAAAATTTTATAATATTTATTTAGTTTGAATATTTTAGTAAATTTTTACTATTTATACTAATATTTTATTAATATTATTGTTATAAATAAAATATTAAGATTATTAATTTTTTATCTCAAATTTATTAATACAATTTAATTTGCAATAGTAGATTTAATTTAATAGTATTTTTAATATTTAAATCACTGCTACAGTTAGTTTTGTGGTCAACTTTTCCACTTACACTTTTACATTACCAACCAAACACCGTAAAACACAATATACTTTACCATTTACACTTTCACTTTATCAACCAAACACCGTAAAACACAATATACTTTTCCATTTACACTTCACTTTATCAACCAAACACTGTAAAACACAATACATTTTCTCTGCTACAGTTCACTTTTTCCATTCTCATTTGACGACTTACGACTTGCGACGTTTTGCAACGAAACAAACAGGCCCTAACTCTCTCTAAAATTTTGCCTCTGTAGCTTGACAGGAACACGCACTGCTTTAAAAAAAAAATTTTGAAAAAAAAAAATGAAAGGGAAAATGTCTAGCTTAAAACTTAAGCAACCCTTTTTGAGAGCGAATCCCTTCTCCTCTATAACGACCGCATCAAGAATTCTTTAAAGCGTTTCTCTTTTTCTTGATTATTTGCCGATTCCAGGTCAGTATCCTGAATCAAACAAGAATAATTAACAATGTTCGGTTCGAGTTCGAGTTGGAGTTCAAGTTTCATCCACCGACCGTGAGTTCTTCTTCTCTTAATTGCGTGATTTCTTTGTTTATTAATAATGCCCCTTGGGTTCTCTTTGATGAGCTGCTGTATATTTGTGCTTAGATTCAAAAAGTTGACATCTGGATTGTTGTTGAGTTCTCTCTTGTTCAATGCTGAATTTTTTGGAGTTTTGCTTTGTTTTTCTTTAATCAGAGAAATTATCTGCATTGTTTGTTGTAGATGTGTGTTTAGATTCAAAAAGTTGAGATCTTGATTGTTGCTGAGTTCTCTGATTCTGGTTAAAGGTTGAATTTGTAAGGTTTTTTGCTTTGTTTCCTTTAATCAGAGAAATATGTCTCAATTGTTTGCTGTAAGTGTTTGTTTAGATTCACAAAGTTGAAATCTTGATTGTTGTTTAAGTTCCCTGTCTCTGCTAAAAGGTTGAACTTCGTTTATCTTTTGTTTCGTTTCCTTTTGGGTCAAAAATGATGGGTTGTTCTATAAGAATTGGATTCCGGAGATGTTCTTTCCCCTTGGAAATTGGTCTCCTTGGAGAATTTGTTTTTTATGTTATATTATTATGTGTCTTGTTTTCCGTTTCTTCCTTATGCATTTTGATTGATGAATGTCAAAAAAATTTAAAAAAAAAAGAAAAAAAAAATCTGATTCTTAAAAAGCGAGTATGTGTTCTAACTACAACATTGATGGATACCCAGATTAATGAAGATTGACTCCACTCAGGGCCGGCCCTGGACCAGGGCGACCAGGGCACAAGCCCAGGACCCAAACCCTGGGGGCCCAAATTTCTTTTCCATTCCTTTGTACTACACTGTATGCCCGCAGTATAAAGGAATGAAAAAAATAATAGGCCCACAGTTCTCTTATCCCAAATTTTTTATCTTTCCTTTATACTACCCAATTTTTTTGTTCCTCTTGATCACAAATGCCCAGGGTGACTATTCATCTTCGTTGCTTGGCTTCTTCTTAATTAAACATGGAAATTGGAAAAGGAAAAGAGAAGGACTCAATCACCACCTCCATCACTTCTCTTCCTCCTTATCTTCCGCCGACATCCTCCTTCACACCGCCTCTGACACCCCGGACCCCCCTCCGTCGCTTCCGCCGCCGGTGCCACAACGGTCTCCATCCCTGCAGTCCCCGCTCACAGGGCGATGCTGGTACTCACTCCCCCTCTTCCCTTTTTTTCATTTACTTGAATTTGTTACTTGTTAAGGCTTCAATCTTGTTCTTGCCTCATTTGTAAAAAAAAGGTTTACTTGAAATTTTTCTATAGCTCATTATGTGAAAAAGAATTTGCATTGGCGTAATTGTAACTAGGGTGTTTAAGGGCACAATTTAATATTTTGCCCAGGGCATTGGATTTTTCAGGACCGACACTGACTCAACTTCTTCATCTTCTGATAATATATCATATATTAACAATATAATATCACATATCATGATCTAGCATGATCTAGTATTATGATTTAAACTTTGTGGGGAGATTCTGTTGTCATGGACTAATGTTATGTTTGTTTGATGTTACCTTATCAATCAAATTCTAACTATTTATGATAAGCAATTAATCGTGGTATTAGATCCTAGCTATCTCATATAATTCTTTTTACCGATTCGCATTTTAGGTTTTTTTTCTTGGGAGGGACTTGAGACCTCAAAATAGTCCAGTTCGAGAGAGAGACTTTGGTCGTTTGAGAAGATATGGAGATGAATTCTTCTCATTCAATTTAATATTAAGCAATTCAAATTGAAGATTCTATTATAGTTGATCTAAATTGTTAAATGTGAAAATAAAAATTCAAGTGTTTTGAGTACTTTTTGCTTATTCATCAAGTAGGCGCAAAATAAACGATCGAAATAGTGAGTTGGTTAGTTTAACGATGTAGAATATTTGAAACCTAACAAATGTTAGTGTGTGAGGGTATTTAAATGTTTAAATCATTATAAAATGGTCGGATTGAGAATTTGTATATCTAAAGTCATATGCTACTTTCATCCGTCCATTTTGTGCCTACCTGATGCATGGACAAAAAAATTACAAAACACTTAATTTTTTATTTTTAATTATTTTAAATAATATAGATCAACTTCAACTGGGTGGATTTTGTATTTGAATGCCGTAGCGTTGAATTTAAGTGGGAAGAATTCATGCTCAAATTCTTCTGGAAGTAGCCAAGTGGTTACAAGCTCTCACCAAGGTGGTAAGAGAGAGGGGAGAAAGGAGAAAAGAAAAAACAGAAAAAGTCTACTTATAAGGAAACAAACTAAAAACCAAACAACCTCATGGCCGAGAAAGATTGGTCAGCCACAAGAAGGAATATAATAAGGCTCGATGAAGAGCACCTTCCAAATGCATCTCCTTCAACTAAAAGATGCACGAGTTGCACTCCAGCCAGATGGACCAAACCACAACGAGAACTGTGGTGTCCCAACGCCTTCGTCGCATTTTAGGTGAGCTACTCCTTTTATGCATGTCTCGGGCTTGAACCCCTTCTCAAACAATGTTGAAGTCTCTTCATATACCAAACCTGATTGTTAAGCTATGCATAATTGTATGAAATTTAAACTCTGAAATACAGGAGCTGTGACTACAAAATTTCTGTGCTGCATGTTAAGGCATTTTTAGGCTGTGCATTTTAGCTTGACAATGGTAGAACTATGGACCCAACAAAGTATAGAATTTAGATGTCAAAAGTGCATAACTTACCGCTATTTGCATTGTTAGGCATATAATACTTGAATCAAACTCCTGGAGAGCAATATATGGACATGGACCTTCACAAAAAAAGAAAGAATGGAAGAAAGAAAAAAGAAAGCTATTGGTATAATAGCAAATGCTCTACTGATATGTTTAGATATGGTGGTCGATACAGACAAATTTCCACATAAAATGATAGTGGGTGGTATCGTGCATGACTTTTTTTTTTGTCTTTTTTCCCCCTCTAAACACAATTCTTAGAGCAAAAGCACCAAAATTCTTAGAGCTAACTTCTTTTATTTGTGGTACAGTTTTCTTCTGCCTCTTGGTGGTCTCTTTCAAATAGCATGTATATAGATTTTCATAAGGATGTAAACGGGTTGGGTTCGGGTCGGATCCATGCCATATTCAAACCCGAACCCGATAAGGAATTCAGATTCGAACTCGGGTTCAGGTTGAAATCTCTTCTTTCTTATTGGGTTCGAATCGGGTTCGGATTTAAATAGATATAGTCAAGTTCCAGTTAAAGTTATTTTTTAAAGTGTTTTCAATTTTATTAGATGCAAATTGAAAATTTAAATAGTTTATCTTTATAATAATATGATCAAGTTCTCATTTTTATAGTTTTATCAATTTAAATGTAGTGAAATTTATGATGGTGGTTGGTTTCATTATCATCTCTTTAATGGAACATGTAGGTATACTCCACTTTCTCTCGAAATGTATGATGTTGAGTTTTATTTTATTACATTTATTCTCTTTTCGGGTTTGTTATCGGGTTTCAGGTTTGAAAGGGCCATCCTCGAACCTGACCTGATAAGGAATTCAGATCTAACTTTTAGATCCAAACTTGATAAATATGTAAATGGTCGAATCGGGTTTTTGGGTATCATTTACAGCACTATCATATTCATGAGTGTATAATGTTAATTATACACCGGCTTATATGGTTGTGCACTAAATCCTTTAAAGTTAAAACAAGAACAAGTATTTCAGTTTGACGCCAAAATTTGCAATGGTAATGTTTGAAGTTTATCCGATATACTTCTCTGTTTATTTAGACCACTTTGTCTTTCAAAGACACTATGCTCTTTTGTAGGATTCATCCAGTTTGGACAGAATGCAAGCTTTGGAGGCTTTGGAGCAACTCCAAGTGGAAGCACATTGCAGCAATCATATCCTACATTTGGAAGCAGTACTTTTGGCTCGACCACACCCTTCGGTGCAACGAGTCAACTTGCATTTGGTTCGATCAGTACCTCGGCTTTTGGTGCAACGAGCATACAGGCATTTAGTGCCATGACCACCTCAGCATTTGGAGCTTCAGCTTCCCCAGTATTTGGAGCTACAACCACCCCGGCATTTGGAGCTTCAACTTCCCCAATATTTGGAGCTACAACCACAACTTCCCCAATATTTGGACCTATGACCACCCTGGCATTTGGAGCTTCCCCAACATTTGGAGCTACAACCACCCCAACATTTGGAGCTTCGACTTCCCCAATTTTTGGAGCTACAACCGCCCTGGCATTTGGAGCTTCAACTTCCCTAATATTCGGGGCTACTACCACCCCGGCATTTGGAGCTTCAACTTTCCCAATATTAGGAGCTACAAACACTCCGGCATTTGGAGCTTCAACTTCCCCAATATTTGGAGCTACAGCTTCCCCAATATGTGGAGTTACAACCACCCAAGCATTCAGAGCTACAACCACCCCAGCATTTGGCGTTTCAACTTCCCCAATATCTGAAACTATGACCACCCGAGCATTTGGCGTTTCAACTTCCCCAATGTTTGGACCTACGACCACACCAGCATTTGGAGCTAACACCTTCCCGACTTTTGGGTCTACAACTTCATTATTTGGTAGCACTGGAACAGCATTTGGGGCACCAAGTACCTCGACATTTGGTTCAATAGGTGCACAAAGTACCTCTATCTTTAGATGTTCAGCCTCTCCTGCATTTGGTGTCAACAACACCCCTTCATTTGGATCTTCAGCTCCTTTTGGTGCACCCGCACCATCTTTCGGGCAATCCCAATTCACCTCTGGTTTTTCTTCTAGACACTTTTACTCAGAAGTAGTTTCAAAAACAATTGAAATTAGGACTTATATGGAAGCATACATCTATTTTTATTAAGAATAGTGTAAATATGTTTGCAGGTGCTCAAATGGAGAAAGACACATTTAGTAGTACAAGGTTTCGACATGCATTCTTTGGGGGCCAACAAGCTGGAAGTAGAGTGGTAAAGCATACAAAAACACCTACTACTGAGGAATATAACCCATTTGGCGGTAATCTGCAGTCATTATCAGCAATGCCTGTATACAAAGATAAAAGTCATGAGGAACTTAGATGGGAGGATTATCAACACGGAGATAGAGGTAAAAGGCCAGGGATTTAGATAATGCAATGTCGTTTCTTACAGTGTTCAAAATATTTCTCTTATTGAATGTCGTTATTGTTTTGTTTAATAGTGTAAATATGTTTGCAGGTGCTCAAATGGAGAAAGACACATTTAGTAGTACAAGATTTCGACAGGCATTCTTTGGGGGCCAACAAGCTGGAAGTAGAGTGGTAAAGCATACAAAAACACCTACTACTGAGGAATATAACCCATTTGGCGGTAATCTGCAGTCATTATCAGCAATGCATGTATACAAAGATAAAAGTCATGAGGAACTTAGATGGGAGGATTATCAACACGGAGATAAAGGTAAAAGGCCAGGGATTTAGATAATGCAATGTCGTTTCTTACATTGTTCAAAATATTTCTCTTATCGTGACGAGAAGTTTTTTTTTTTGAATGAATTGTGTTAAGAAGTTTGAATGATTAGAATACTGTTTTCAGTTATGCAGAGTGTATTATATAAATCATAAACTACTTTGTTTATTTACTACACATACTTTTAAAAACTAGAAGACAAAGTTTAAGGCATATTAATAGAAGTGATTGAAATCATTGACATAAGCTGTAAGATTTCTATTAAATTTCCACTCAATTGTAAGTTTTAATAGGTTTTAATAACTTTATTGAATGTTGTTATTGTTTTGTTTAATATTTGTTGATTTTGAACACCTTGGTTTGATTAAATTTTGTATCATTTGTTATGATGAGAATAAAAATAACTTACCTATAAATAAGTGAAGGATATATGCGAAGAAGTTCAATTTATTGTGGAATCAATTTGGGAGAGAGTTAATTGAGCAAAGGTTTAAGAAAAGATTCTGAGAACTATTTTGGTTTTCATGCCTTAAGAAAATCAATCATGGAAGCTATTTACTAAGGCGATTGTGATGGGGACATCGTTTCAAGATGTTGGGCCTACACTAGGACACATCATCATTATGGTTGATTAGGGCACACGGGCTCAGAGTTAGAATGAACCAGTTATTTTAGTTGCATCTATTTAATTTTTGTTAGTTTTGGTTATTTAGTCCTACATTGCTTGTGGTGAGATTTCTTCTTTGTTGTAGGCCTATATAAGGTACGACTTCTATTGAGATGATCAGTTTTTGATGAATTTAAATAAGATTGCTTGTTCAAGCTTTGTGAGCCTGTGTGCTTGGGTGAGAAATCCTAGGGACAGATTTCAAATTTGGGCGGCGGCGTGGGTGGTGGTGCTACCGGCTAGAGGAGGAGGGAGAGGGAGGTTGAAAGTGGTGGAGAGCTGGCTGGAGGTGGTTGAGGTGATGGAGATGGATGTGGCTTTGGTGGTGGTCGAGGAGCGGAGGAGTGGCGGCGGCGTGTGTGTTCGGCCGGAGAGGAGGAGAGGGAGTCGGGGTGACGCCGGGGAGGTGGCGCGGTGCTGGTGAGTTGCCGGTAGTGGGGAGGGGAGGGGAGGGGAGGGGAGGGGAAATTGGGTGAGAAAGGGGAGTGTGAAGATGGGAGTGGAGGGGAGCGAGAAAGATGGAGAGAGTATGGGAGTGAGAGAGAGGGATTTGGTGAGAGAGTGGGTGGGGGTTGTTGGCTGCCAGGGAATGGGGAGTGGGTGAGGGGAACTCGGCGGTATGAGGGGGAGGAATACAAGAGAGGGAAAATGAAAAAGAAAGAAAAGAAAAAGAAAAAGAAAAAAGAAGGAAGAGAAAAAGAATAGAAAAAATATATAAAATAATAAAAATAAATTGAATAAAATAAGGAAAATGGGTAGGGCTCTGGTCCAGCCGTCCAGGTCTCGGCTCAGGATCCGGGTTACGGGCTGAGCTCGGGTCCACAAGATATGGGTCAAATACTGAATAGGGAAAAATAGAAAAAAAAAATACGGGCGAAAATCAGGACACGTATCTGAGTACGTATCCCGGGATCGGGGTGTTACAGAATCATTGACATAAAATGTAAGATTTCTATTGAATTTCACTCACTTGCTAATTAACATAGGTTTTAATAACTTTGTTGAATGCCATTATTGTTTTGTTTAACATCTGTTCATTTTGAACACCTTGGTTTGGTTATATTTGTATTATTTGCTATGATGAGAATAAGAATAAATTACATATATAAAAGTAAAAGAGATATACATGAAACTTTAGGGGAGAGTTATTGATCAGCGGAGGTTAAGAAAAGATTCTGAAAACTAATTTGTTTTCATGCTCTAAGAAATTCAATTATGGAACCTCTTTATTTACTAAGGCGATTGATTAAGAGATGCTAAAAACACAAAAGAGATCAAGCATTGACAATACTTGTGTGTAGTCCCTTGTTGTAGTAATGTATATACGTAAGCGATTCTTTTTCGATGTAGGTCCTAAGATGACTTCTCTATTTCTTTTTTCTGTGTACCTGTATTTTTCGGATAATTTCATATGTTCTATGTTTACAAATATCACATGTCAGGAGGCCCAAGCTCTGCTGGACAAGCAGCAATGGGCGTTGGCTTTCCTATGTCAAGGCAAGCTAGTCCTTTTAGTCCTGCAGGCACGTTTGGACAGACTAGTGCAAGTGTTTTCGGCTCACCATTTGCTACTTCTTTCCTGTCGACCATGAAGATATGCAACTGGCTATGGCGATTGAATCGTCCATTCAGTCGGCTATAGCTGAAGGAGTCTCTTTCAATCTAAATACGAGAGATAGCAGGAGCGAGCCCAAGACTGAGGATTCTGAAGGAAGCAGTAGCAACAGCACTACTTCAGGGTCTTGCAGGATATGTTTGGATGCTCGAGTAGAGGGAGCTCTCATTCCTTGTGGTCACATGGCCGGATGCATGTCTTGCTTGAATGAAATCAAAAGGAGGAATCTGGGTTGCCCTGTGTGCCGTGCCAAAATATGTCAAGTTGTAAGGATTTATGTTGTTTGATGGTGCTACAGACTTGTGCAGTATACATATCTAGTGTTTAGCTATCTTATTTATTTTTTTTCAGTAGAATGGTCTGTAAGGCTTCCCGGCATTTTATTAATAAGATTTTAATGAAACAAGAGTGGCATGCTCAATTAAGTTTTGAGGTTGGAATTAGTACAATGTAGATTGGCTTGCAGTGTATATATGTTTATGAGAAACGAGTTTTCAGGAACCGATGAGCTTTTGCATGAGTTACCTACACTTTGATATTTGGAGATTTGGGATTTTTATCTTGCATGAACCCATTTCTTATTAAATGTGAAGGAGATAGTAATGTACTGTAGCACATATCACATCTGGCATGTGTATTGTCACACTGCATCTATTTCTTATTGCAAATCGTTTTACACCTTACTATTTCCATCTGTTTTAATCTTGATTCATTACCTCTTGCATCAACAGTAATATACTTGCTTTTGCTGTTATTTTTCTATTACAAGTCACTCACTTCTGGAATTGACATTATTTTTGACGCAGAACACAATAGCAAATTAGAGTGATTGAAGGTGAGACTGATGTGAGAAAGCTTGACCTTGAGTCGATCGTTCAGTTCAACAACCGGGAGGTGACCGTGTACAAGGATGAGAGCATGAAAACTCCGGTTGGGCAGGGCCTGAACAAGCGAGCGGAGGTGACCCTTCTTAATGTCAAGCGCATCAACAAGAAGACGGGCCATCATTACATGGAGGGGCTCAAAGGGGGGAAGTACAAGGGCATGCTGATGAAGAAGGCTGAGGATCAGGCGAGGGGGCTGAGTTTGTTGCTTTTGATGCTGTCATAGGGTTGTGGAAGTTTAAGGTCAGGCACTTCTAAGCTCAAGTTCAAAGATGGAGGTTACCTGAATGGTTCTGGAGTATGATATGTAGAGAGAGAAGCAAATATACTCTCTTTTGTATGTAGTTCAAGTTAATCATCTTGTGCCCATTTCTGTATTTTTTTTCCCCCAGTGATAGATGCATCCCTTTTAAATTACTGTTGGGTTTTTGTTCCCTTTGTTCCCTTTGTTTTTATGCAGGAATAGTTGTGGAAATTTGTTAGTTATCTCGTACATGACTGAATTTTGTCAAGAAGCACTTTGAAGAATGAAAAAGAGTTCAGGTTGTCCTCAGTGTTTAAAGAGTGTAACTGTCTGTTTTCTATT
The DNA here is from genome assembly GCA_038442645.1 of Agave tequilana. Classification (NCBI taxonomy): domain Eukaryota; kingdom Viridiplantae; phylum Streptophyta; class Magnoliopsida; order Asparagales; family Asparagaceae; genus Agave; species Agave tequilana. The sequence continues at coordinate 97,158 of JAVJIF010009006.1, read as the reverse complement.
TCTTTCTTCAAAACTTTATAATCATGCAATGAAGAAAATTTCTTCTCTTTGAAAAGTGTCAAGGCAATACTATGTCTGCTGTTTGGTCCTGAATACAAGCCTACATGAAACAAAAAAAGAGACAACCCAGGAAGTCTGAAAACTTGAGCTCTGAACCCAGCTATCATTCTCATTCCATGTCCTTTTGCTACAAAGAACACTACAAAACTAGCAATAAGAAAGCAAAACCTCAGGAAAAACCTGGAAGCAGACTATATAAATTCGATCTTGGACTATAACGGATGAATCGGATATCTGGCAATGAGATCCCAACCTTTGGTTGCATTGTCTAATCCATACAAGCCATCCCATCTTGCCTCTAGCCTGCAAGTCTTCGCGCACCTCTGATGATCTCTAGGATAGGAGTACAGGATGAATCTGAAGTATTCACCCTCCCACTGGAAGCGCGCAGAACAAAGAACACTACAAATCTCAGGCTTCCCTTCTTCTTGGTGATTTGGCAAGGATATCGTGATGTTGGTATTGTTTGTCGATGTGATTGTTCCTTTGGTTCGTGCAGCTGGTCCTCGGCATTGGACTGTCAGCCGGGCAGTCTTCCCACCAGCCTTGTCAACTTGTCAGTAAACATGATCTCATCGGACACAGCCCACTTGCAAGCTGCTAACAGAACTGCAATCAGAATGAGAGCTCGAAACATTTTCATGTAGACTCTCTCTCTCTCTCTCTCTCTCTCTCTCTCTCTCTCTCTAAGATCTCTCTCACTAAGATCTCTCTCACTACAAAGCTCATCCTGGATCCTCCATTCTCAAATTTATAGTATAGCTAGCATAGATCAGTTATTGAATATGTTAATTATCTTTAAAGCTTCAGGTTTCAGTTTCAGTGCATGCATCAATTGCAGAGAGTTTTGAGTAAAGTAAATTTAAGTTTTCAGAGGGTTCATTTGTGGATTCTCGTACTTTCAAACTACAGTTACATATGAGATGTTGATTGTGCTGGAACTGAGGTTAGTATTGAGTCACATATATACATTTTATACTATTTGGAAAAACTAGCACCTACAAGGTATTGATGTCTCAAAAACATTTCTTTGGTTCCTATCATCTTACAATTATCTGTGTAAAAATGCTAACAAGTCCTCTATATTATGAACATATAAGTTTGTCAATCCAAATAAATGATTTCAAATCTGAGAAACAAATAGCTAAACCTGTGCAAGTCAATTAACATTAATCAAGCTTTGAGTAGCTAGCATCATCAAATGAGAATTAGTTGACAATTAGTCATTATCCAGACAAGGTACAGACCGAAACTGAAGTAATAGGTGCATGCATATTTCAAGCACAACTAGACTATCAAGACCTTGTTTACATAAAATCTGCTTCAAACAACATTAAATTACTGATACCTCTGAGCTGTTCCTTGGGGGGCGGGGGCGGGGGGGTGGGCGTGTTCATTCCGCCACCAAAGCACAACCTATTATACCACTGGAGCGCACAGGAATGGGTGCAGCATCGTGCCATTCTAGAGGCAGAGATGTCGAATCACAGAACCTTACTGTATTTAGTTCCACAACGTTATATGTATGATTATCCGAATCAAACCTCAGAGCCATGCCTCCCACAACATACAAGTAATGCTTGAAGCAAATAAAGCAAAAGCCAAAAGGCTTCAGTGGTCGAGCATGATCTGCAAGAACAACTGCAGGAAAAGCCCCCAATGGGCACCAATCCCTTGTATCTGTATCTATAACTCTCACACTGTTGTCATCGAGAATAGTATAGATGCGACCATCTGTCACAGTAGTATAATCACGTGATAACTTCGAAAATGGCCACAAATCTTCCACAATCTTCCACTTCTGGTCCACCGGGTTGAAGATAACATATGTATCATATTCGTAATTGCTTCCTTTCTTGCCCACAACATGAAACTGGCCTCCATAGGATATACTGATACATTCAAGTAGTGAAAATGGCATTGGAGGCAAATCTTCCCACCTACAGATGTCATAACATGATGAAAAGATAAACCACTATTCATTTGATGAAAAACAAGCATACGTGGAATATAAGTTCATCACACACATACTCAGCTATGCGCATGCAGGCTTTGAGTTTTACATCAATAACTGCTTTATGCAGACAAGTTCAAGGAAATCCTGTTATTGGTTCAATAATTATAATCCCAAGTGGTATGTGCTAGGATGACACTTTATAAATCAAAGTTATCAAGCAAAAAGAAGAAAAAGTAGGCAAGGTCATCTCTAGTTTCTATTTTCCTACAATTTCTAACCTTGTAGGAGGAACATGCATACAGTTCTATGATTTCAGAGTTTGCTCCCCCACAAAATTCAGGGCTCTTAAGAGAACTACCAATTATATGTCGGGCAGCAGGACCTATGACATCTGTAAGAAATGTAATGTAAGGCAAAACAAAAACACTACATAATACAAGTGAATGGAGAATATAATACATAATGCTAAATATTAATGTGCAAGGGTTAATTTCATGATACCCGCTATTGATTTCAAGATAGTATCTTGTACTTCAATGAAACTGATAAATGCTTAAGTTTACACACTGAAGTTATTGTCTTGACAATATTGGTTGGATTTCCATGATACTCAATTAAATTTCCCGTTTATGATATTTCTATCAAGAAGTTGAAATTGTTGCCATAGTGCTCTCCTTTGCATGTCAGCATTCTTATTACATCATCGTCATAATTTTCACCTAAGCCTTTTACCATCAAATGGGATTGGTTATGGATCAAGGCTCTGTCAAAATTTGACAAAGTTTTACGATCGTCAATAATCTCAATATCAACTGTCTTGTTAACTAGTGCCAATTCCTAGTCAAGGAACTAAGACAAGAGACTAAGAGAGGGCCTTACCATAATCCTAAAGACCAGTCAGTATCCTCAAAATTCTCCTAGAGAGAGGGTCTAGAAGAAGGGGAAAGATGACAGATTTACATGATATTTTTTAACTTTAATAATATTATATTACCATGCACAAACCTGATGGCAGAAAAAATGTTCAGGATGGAACACCAATCAGAAAAAGCCTTTCTTCTGGCAGAGAAGTAATAGCAGAAGAGTTGTGAAAGGGAAGGATGAAAGTCGATGAAAGTCTGAGGGACGGCTAAAAGATAAAATTGGAAGAAAAAAATGTGTGCCTACAAAATTTTCTTTTCATGTTATTAATCCATCAAAAAAGAGAGAAGAACCAATAAAAGGGAAAATGATGTAATAAGTAGGCCAACATGTCTTGGTTACATGTAATACCTGTCCATATTTGGATCGTAAACTTCAGCAGCGGAAAGACCACCAGTGGCACTTGAGCTGTTCCCTCCAGCCACATAAACCTTGCCAAGGATTACAGCACAAGCAAAATTATTTCGCGCCGTTCGCATGTTGCTCACTCTACTCCATTGTTGCTTAAATGGATCAAACATCATCACATCAGTTGTTCCGAGATGCCCTCTAAAGGGCGAAGAATAGCACCCACCAATCACTAGGAACCTTTTGCAGACACTGACACAAGAACATCCGCTCAAACTTTCACAATCGGCCTTTGGCAATCTTGGAAGAGAATGCCATCTATCTGCGTCTGGATCGTAGGCATTCCACTGAGATTTGTGTCCCACATGTGTAGAAACAAGCAGCCAATTCCCACACCATCCCTCCTTAGCCTTTAAATTTGCGTAATCCATGCTCCTGACCGCCCTTCTCCACTTTTTGGAAACACTTTCAAGCAATCCATGATATCCATGCGAGATCATTGCCAAGCACCTCAATGCCAAATCATCAGGCAATCCTGGAATCATAGATTCATTTGTCCTGCTTAGATAGAAGTTATGCGTCAGCATACCACAAAGAAAGATTACTAAAAAATTAGAAAAAGCTTCTTTTACAGGTTAAAGAGGTCTACTCTTACAGTTTCAGCATGCCAGTTAGCCTAATCAAAGATTGATACATGAGCTCAGAACCAATGTATATGGAGAGGGTACCGAGATTTGGGTGCAGAAATCTTCAAATGACTTGGAACTTTTTAACTGCCTAAAAGCTCATGATACATTGGGTACAAGAAAATGCAATGTCCCGAGAAGCACTGGATCTGATACAAGCACTAGAATAGGTGTTGGATTCACATGGTCTTAGAAACATACTTCATGAATTCATCTTATAAATATGGGTCAAATATTGAAGAAGAGGCCATCCAATGTGGATGTTTATGACATTTCAAATATCCTCATCTATAGGGCTGCTGTACTTTACATAGTATCTTGGGCTTCAAGTGCTCAGGTGTCTAAAAAAAGATCTAAGAATTAGGAACCAGGTAATTTGTATTTCCAAACTTTGTTTGGATTCATGGATTGAACCTAGTTTAGATCATTTAAGTAACTAAGTTATTCGACATACAAGAATATCAAAATCTGTGTTATTTCCCTTAAAAAAAAAAAATTCTGTGTTAGCCCTCCCTCAGATAGTTTTCTGTCCACATACCAGATAAACATTACTAAAGTTAAAACTTATGAAATAGCTTTTACAGGTACTTCTCTCAAAAGAAAAAAAAAGAAAGCCTTTTTACAGGTATTCATTGGGAATAAAACTAAAGAGTTACAGCATGACAATTATCCCTAATCAAAGAATTTATGTATGCCCTCAGAAAAGTCAGACCCAATGTACAGAGAATGAGATAATAACTAAGTATCACTTGAATCAACTCAAATACTTTTCAACACCCTAAGGTACCTTTTATTCACAACCATGCCACATTTAGAATATACATTGGAGGAAAGAAAATCACACACCCCTGGGAGCATCGCTATCTGATATAAGCACATAACTTGATTTCACAACACCTCAGAGACAGATTTCAGGGACTCGTAAAATAGATGGGTCAAACGTTTAAGACACCATCCAACATGGAGCTTTGCGAAATTTCAAAGACTCTCATTTAGAAGCCAGCTGCATTCAATATAGGATTGGAGGTTTCAATTGTTTTAAACTTTAAGAGAAGTCACGTGATCTAGGATCCAAGACATTCATATTTCACGATATAGTTTTGAAGTCATATGCATTAAAACTTGTATTTGATCATTCAACAACATTCAAGAATCTCAAACTCAACCAGGATTTAACTTCATACGAGAATCATAAATTCAATGGGTACTAAGAAGACTGACAATCATCCAGAAATACTACTTATTAAACACAAAGGATTCAGCTATGCTAGTTATACTGCAACAGCTCAAACTCAGAGAGGCAACAACCTCAAGGATGAGAAGGGGCTTAGAATATATCTAAGTTCTTAGGCATCCATCTTGTCTATGGAAATACAAGCCGCAAGAACTGACCGGTCAACAATTTCTTAAAACATTTCCTTCATATAACTTTTAAACTCCAAGTCTGTCAGATTCATCTTCATAACATGCAAAACTTGTGCCTGACTTCTAATTCCGCAATATTGTTCCTTACTGCTTAGATAACAATAATTGGAAATTGTATCAGGTAAAACTCAACATATACTAATTGACTTGGGACTCTGGGTTTCAAGCATTAAAATCCACAATCTAATAATTAAACTACTTTTTTTCTCATTCATTAATCTTGCCGTTATAAAATGTTTCATAAAGAAAGGAGAAAAAACAGTCAGTTTATGTTCACATGCATGCGGTAACGGACTAATCAGCTCAACTAAACAGTCAAGCAAATGTATGTGGCATTTTTTTGATATGCGGGATTATTGTTTAAAATATGTTCATATGATAAATTTGGCAGATTCATGTGTATGCAGCATTCACTTAACAGGCATTCTATATCTTGTTCACAATTTTCATGAATCTATATTTTCCTGACTCTTTGTTGACTTTTCTTATATCTTCTACGTTTTTGGAAAGAAAAAAAACATGCATATGCGATATATGCGTTATGCGCCAGCCTATCGCATACTAGCACATACAGCACGCAATAACATTGAAACTGAGATTTCAAAAGATGCATCCTCTCTCTCCAATCATGGCCATGTCTCAGTACCGCAGGATTTGAACGACATCGCAAAGAAATGAGCTAGCACAAAGATAAATTCATTGAATAGCATTCTGTAAAATTCATTGCTAAAGAATAAATGTGGGTTCAAACACAAAAGATTTCAGACAGAATACTGCGAGGACAACGGCATGTGCATTTTTTGCCCAACTCTTTGCCATCAAATGATACAGCAATTAACAGTTCCAAATAGGATGGAAATCTCAATCAAAACTGCACAATAAATAGCTAAAAATTTCGCAAGTAGACTGATAAGAATAGGCTATACTACGATCTGAATACTAATAAATAAGACAAATAAAATCAACAAAAAGAGGTGATTTATTAATATCAAAGGAACCCATTCTTCAATTTGAGATGCATTGATTTTCAAGCTAAAATTAACTTCTCTATGAATAATTTAGAAATGGAATGAGATTTGTAAGAAATTACAGACGAAAAATGCACACGATATAATGAAATCCACTACAGATTCTATAAAAAATAATGTTGATTGAGGGGTAATCAATAGAAGTAATACAAAAAAACAATTTTTTGAGGAATTGTGAGAAGATTGCTTACTCATCGTCCATGAGCTCCAACATTTTGCGAGAAATAATGGATTCTACAGAGAGAACCAATTTTTGATAAGGGGTAGAGTGGTTACAGTGGCTCGCGGATGGAGTTTATGCTAAAATGTTCGAAGAAAGTGGCCCCTTGAAAACGTGGGGCGGGTGAACGGACAAAACTGCCCCGTCATGCGGGTTGGATGCGAGTCGGGTCTTAGAGATCTGAATGCGGATCCATTATCCATTTGGAGAGAGCATTTTGTCCCCCTACGTTTTTCTTTCTTTCTTTTGCCTCTCTTTTTTAGTGAACTCTTTTGTAGAGCGAAACACAAGAAAAATTGATATATTTGAAAGTTAAAGCTAAATTCAAAAGTAATTAGACTTAACTAAGAATTTAAAAAATTGATTTGAATATAACTAAATTAGCTTAAATTTGAAGACCAAGTACAAAATATTATTTTTAAGATACGTAGTGTTTTTCATCGTCTTAATCAGACAAAATGTGACTTTTTGAGGATCCAAATTTGAAGCTCACTAATGGAAACCGAGCGGGTCATTGAATCCCCTGTTTTAAATATCGGCCGAGTCGGTCAAGATATCATCCGATATCTCCTTTTTTGCTTGTCGTCGATACGATATGGAAAAATCGTTCCTCATATCGCTTGCAGCAAAAAACGGCCGATATTTAAAATATCGCCCGATATTGGCCGATAAATCGTCCGATATATCGTCCGATATGAAATAACTTATTTATTGTACGACTGCGTGCAAATGTACATTGTTTTTTTACTATCTTTGCAAGCATATTACATCATTTTATTAGGTAGATGATATCTATGAATCTAAACCAACTTTAAGTTATCAATATTTTATTATATATAGTGTCTGATATGAATGCCCAATATGCGCGTGTATCCCTGATATCTCCCCCGATATCCGAGATATCCGATATAAAAAACTCCCATCCGATACGATCCCGATATCCGATACTTAGAACCTTGATTGGATTGAAGTAAAGTCCACTCTCACCTTATTATCCTTAGCACACCAACATCAAAACAATCCATTTTACCGAATCTTTTTAGGAATAATCCTCTTAGAAAATGCCACAGATATCAACAAAACATCTTGAGAAAGCTACCCGATAGGATCTGTCTCGATCAAATTGAATTTATTTTAATATTTATTTATTTTTTACTTACTTATTACTTATTTATTTATTCCTCCCATCTCCATCAATCTGTGCTTATTGGCCAAGAAGACCCGGACCCGAACTAAACCCGTTTAATTTTCGCGTTCGGTACGGGTCTAATATGCTATATTTATCTAACCCGACGCGTAATAAGTCGCAGGGATCTAATCAAAACCCTAGAAGTGGAAGAAGCTCAACCGCATCCCAAAAACCTAGATTTTACGCTTCTCCTCGTCGCTCCCATGGGGAAGAAGAAGCCGTTCATCGATAAGAAGAAGTCTGCCACCTTCCAGCTCCTCGCTCGCGACTCCTCCTCCTCCGCCGGCGGCGGCGGCGGAGATCCGTCTGACGATCGCGTGTTCGTCCGTGTCGACAACAACCCTTACTCCGTCCGCGGCCTCGAAGACGATGACGAACTAAGCGATGGAGAGTTGAACGAAGAATTCGGCCAGAGCTCTATCTTCGCCGATGCGCCGGAAGACACCGACGACGAGAAAGACCGGACCTTTGGGGGCGGCGGGGCTGGCGTCTCCCGTGGAGTGCTGCCGGATCACGTGAGGAGAGAGATTATTGAGCTAGGGTTGCCGGATGATGGATACAATTACTTGCTTCACCTTCGTGAGATTAAGAATTCGGGTGGGGGATCGACGTATTATCATAACAGCAAGGCGAAGCTTGAGCAGCTGCCACGTGATGTTAAGGTAAGGGTTAATTGTTTGTTTGAATGGAGTTTCGAACAATTATTTAAAAAAGTCATTTCATTTTTTAAAAAAAAATCCTTTGCCAAAACTATTGTTAACTAATTATTTCTTTGGTGTCAGTAGGAATTTACTAGTATTAGTTGATTGATTTGCTTAACTGGTCTCTACCGAAGCCACTTATTTTGTTGAATTTGTTTGCCTGAATTGGTGGTTGTAAGACTGGTGAAATTCACCAAAATTTGGGAAGTCAGACAGGAAATATTAGAGCCTCGTGAGGTGCGATGAGATTTTCAATTTTTATTTAATTCAGCTAACTTTTGGTCAAATTTGGCAGAAGTTGATAGATAATTTCCATGTTAGCATTAGTAGTTAAACCAATAAAATTGACAAAATGTTAGGATTTTAGTTGAAAATTTCAAATTCTGCTCAAATGGAGGCAATAATTTTTGTTGCTGGTTAATGTCTTTTTAGGAATTTCAAATGCTTTGATCATTTGTTAATTGTTATGTATGTTGTTTATTAAATTGTCGGTGCTAATTGATTGTCACGCCCCGCTTTCCAAAGTACACAGGAGCGGAGACGCGACAAGAGTCGGCGACGTATATATGTAAGGAAATTACCTCACGTATACACGTTAAGCTTAAAGTAACATGGACAAGCTATATCAATCAACTATGATGACATGATAACCACTGCAATATAACATATAAATTTCTAGCAGAATGATAGCAGATGAATAAAGGAATAGAACAAGTACTGAGTCTAATGCACAGAATCATGAAAGCAATAGGAATAAAGAAAAGCAAGAAAATACCGAGAAAGGGCGATCAAGTAAGAGAACTCCAGCTCCTCGTAAGGCATGTGAACCTCTCTAAATACTTGATCAGCAAGATAGAATATACATGGACCTGGATGTGCAAATTCATGGAGTCAGAACTCCCAATCAGTATGTAAAATAAAAAGGGAAGCTGCACATGCATATATCGTGTGAGCATATGATGATACTATAAGCTAGAAATAAGACTGAAATAATATGCAAATATAAATGGACAGTAATAAGGGCAGTTAGTAACAAAATCAGATGTCTAAATCAGATCATGTGTACAGTCAAGTGTCTACCATAACATGTATGTATCAATGTCAATGTAAGATTTAGTTTTGTTATTATTTATGTCAGTGAACACCGATTGTCACATGCTATAAATGCATCCCATACTATGCCTAGTACACATATCAATCAGGGTTTTATGTTATTGAAACTGATTGGTTAGAGACATTGTCTGTGTTTTAAGTGAGTTCCGTACATGCTCGGGACCAGTGTTATTAGAGGCGATTGAGGCGATGCGCCTCAAGCGCGAGGCGAGGCGACGCGCAACAATGCGCCCCGCATCGCAAGTGAGGTGCGCGCCCGAATGCGCCTTGCGTGCCTCTATGCGCTTATTGTTTGTGGGGCGGGTTGGGTTACTGATGTAATACAGGATCGCAATCACCTTCGAATACAAATAAAAAAAGAAAACTAGGGTTTACAAGAAATAAAATGAAAAGAGAGATTAGGGTTGGAGAAAGAACCAGATAACTTTGGGCTTCGCACCCCTTACGCGGGCTTCACACCCCTTGCACCACGGGCTTCACACCCCAATCTCAAGAACCCAAGAGCTCTGAAATTTTAACTGGAAAAGTTTTATTTAATCATTGTCTCTTTATTCATTGAGTTGAGCCTCTTTATATAGGCTCTTACAAAGTAAACTTCCCCATCACAATCGATGTGGGACTAAGTTTTATAACAAAAGAAAAGGCTAAACTCAAAAATAGACTAAGGCATAAAAAAGATAATTAGTACTGGTGTGATGTCCCCATCATTTCCCCCGGGGTGGGAGAGAGTCGACCTTGTCGAGTGAGAACACCTCTCATGAAGCACCTCAATCGGGCCATGGTGGTGGCCGTGACAGTGGCACTAATGCATCACATCGAGACCAAGGTGGTGGAGGTGGAACTGGTCTCCGTGTCGGAGCAATAATAGATAACAGCTTGATCAAGACACCAATAGCAGACTGAGACACGTCATCCATGATGAAAACTGAACAGATTGCACTTTGCACCATAAGTACCCTGATCACTTGTGAGCCTGACTCCTGTAGACATATCTGCAATGGGTCGTACACCTCAGGCGATCTCAAAAAAAATGATACACTCATAGCTGCCAACGGTGGTACTAGCTTCAAAGTAGGCTCCGCTAGAAGATCTACAAGGGTCTCAACAGGGAGACCTTCAACTTCCATAGGCTGTGGGGAAATCTCTTCTTGCTGTGACACCGACTCAGCAAAAACTTCGGGTTTTGGCTCTGGCTTATCATAAACTTCTGGCTTTGGCTCTAGATCGTCATCAATTTCTGGCTCTGATTCTGGATTGTCAACAGCCTTTATCGCCTTGCTTTCTAGCATCTTAACCATGCCAGCGAGGATCTCTTTACATTCAGCAACCAAATCGCTGAATTGTGGCCCCTCGAGGTGTGGAGCATACCGGGCATGAAGAAATTCTTGTAGGATAAGCCAATCTCGACAGTCGATATGATTGTGTTCCCACCACCAATAAGCTTCTCCAGCTAACTTCATTTGGGCATAATGACACTTCTGCGCAGGTGTCAAGGAGAAATACCTGAAGAAATGCTCAAGATGGTTTTTTCACTTTTCATACCCATCTTGATCATAAAAACCCCGAAAATACGGGAGAGCTGCATACATGTCACTTTCAACCTCCTTTTCATCCACATCAGTATAAATGTATTTGCCACAAAAGTAAAATCCCATGAATAAAACTCAATGCATAAAGATCAGAGGTTACCCAATAAATCGGTAGCTCGAACTGGAGTCAAATTGGGCTGAAGATGTGTCAGAATACTGATTCTCTGCTGCTGGGACAGTACTGGTGCCAAATACGAGCTAGTGGAGGTCAGATCTGTTGCTCAAGTGCTATGGAATCTTTGTAATGGCTTCGGGGCTCAGTCACGAACCCAACGCTTCGAACAGAGCTCAAAACGGACTCCGAACGGGCGAGAAACAGATTCCGGACTGGTTGGGGTGGGAGACGGCGGTTACTGTTCACTGTGAACAGTAACCGGATGAACAGTAATTACTGTTCACGGTGAACAGTAGGTACTGTTCACGGTGAACAGTACTTTTTTTTAAAAAAATTCCTCTTTTTTTGTTTTTTTTTCCTCTCTTTTTCTTTTCTGTTTTTTCTGTTTTTCTTCTTTTTTTTTAAAGTAAATCTAGATCAAAATATAACAGTAATCGATTTTTTTTTTACAAAGTAGATCTAAATAGATCTAAATATAGATTTAGATTTAGATCTAAAATAATCAATTTTTTTTTGCAAAGTAGATCTAGATCTAGAGATCCAGATCTAAATTTAGGATTTGGGGAAGAGAAGAAATTCGAAGGGGATTGGGACCAAAGCTCTGATACCAAAATGATGTAATACAGGATCGCAATCACCTTCGAATACAAATAAAAAAAGAAAACTAGGGTTTACAAGAAATAAAATGAAAAGAGAGATTAGGGTTGGAGAAAGAACCAGATAACTTTGGGCTTCGCACCCCTTACGCGGGCTTCACACCTCTTGCACCACGGGCTTCACACCCAATCTCAAGAACCCAAGAGCTCTGAAATTTTAACTGGAAAAGTTTTATTTAATCATTGTCTCTTTATTCATTGAGTTGAGCCTCTTTATATAGGCTCTTACAAAGTAAACTTCCCCATCACAATCGATGTGGGACTAAGTTTTATAACAAAAGAAAAGGCTAAACTCAAAAATAGACTAAGGCATAAAAAAGATAATTAGTACTGGTGTGATGTCCCCATCAGTTACAACCCACTAATTTAGCGGGTAAACCCGGCCTGCTTAAGTTAGATAAAAAATAAAACCAACCTTTTTACTACATGTGAACCCAATCTAGGGCAAAGGGCCCCCCATTTGTCGCCGTCGCCTTCATCACTATCGCCTTCGTCGTCGTCGCCAGGTAATCACTTTTTCTCCACTCCAGCTCTCTTTCTCCCCTTGCTTTCAACCTTCTCTTGATCTCTCTCTGTCTCTCCTCTCTCAGAGACAGAGATCTCTCATCTCTGAGAGGGAAGAGAGACAGAGAGAGATTAAGAGAGAGAGAGAGAGGAAGAGGGGGGAGAGAGCTGGAGAGGAGAAAGAGATCAGGAGAGAGGAAGAACGAGAGAGAAACAAAGAGATAGATCTATCTCTGATGCATTTTTTTAGTGTAAAATTTTAGTAGATTTTTAGTGTAAATTTTTAATGCATTTTTAGTGTGCATTTTTCATTATCTTGGAATACAAAAAAAAAAGAATACATCCATAATCATGCGTCTTACTGAAGTATGTGCCTCACTGAATACATCCATAATACATCAATACAAAGAAAAAAATACATCCATACAAAGAAGAAATTCATAATACATTCATATATAGAAAATAATACATTCATAATACATCCATACAAAAAGAAAAAATATGCGCCTCATTGAAGTGAGGCGATCGCCTCGCCTTGTGCCTTGCGCCTCGTGTGCATTGGATCCTTTGCGCCTCATGTCGCGCCTCGCGCCTCGATGACACTGCCCGGGACCATGGCCCAGATTTCTGTCACTGAATCAGGCCCTACCGCGAGGTAATAAGGTAACATGTATAACATGTATAACAGGAATAAGAACAGGAACAAGACGGGGTGTCAGTCACCCCACGAGAACCCTGTAGTGGAACCCTCTTTTGGCTGCGCAACCTATATCCTAGGTCCACCCAAAATACAGATGTTATCTCCTCCATCAACTTCTCCAATTCCGGTGTAAGTTGTTTAATATCATGTTGTTATATTATCAAGATTATTTAATGCACATGTTATCTAGATCACTGGGATAACTCGGTGATAACAATGGTAACAACACCAACAGTGTGATTAGGATACCAATATAACAGGATATGTAATAAGTATAACAGGAGGGTGTTGTTACCGTGTAACAATATTTTCCCAGTAACATGGACAATACAGTTATCACGTAGATGTCATGTATAATCAATTAAGTTTTTCAAGTGGTCTCATGATATTCAGGATGAGTACTTGTATAACATGAATAGAATAATCCAAGGCAAAATAATCAATAATTTGTGCAAGTATTTAAATCATGAAAATTTATCACTTTTTAATTATATTTACCTGTGAGGAATTTAAATTGATAATTTAAAGAACTAAATTTTAACTGAATAAGTCACGTATTAATTTAATATACCACAATAATTGTTCCTCCTCACGTCCAGCGAGCCTGCGCCTCATCTAGATTGGGTTTAAGAAGAGAAATGAGAGACGCGAGAGGAAAGAGAGATTAATGTGAAAGAATTTTGGGTTTTCTTTCTTCTTGGGAGGATGAATAAAATGAGGTATGGTAATTTATTAAGTTAGGATTTAAGTTCAAACTTTTAGCTGGTAGGTTACAACTGATAGATTAGGTTGTTTTCAGAATCAATAAGGATCTTATGAGATCTTTTAGTTGAGAATTGAAATTTGAAATTGACTTTAAATTTAGTTCAAATAAATTGGCTCAACCTCATAATCACACGCCAATGTGGCTTCATAGTTTGGGCATTAAAATTTGATATAGATGGACTCGGGTTCGAGCCATGGCTTTAACAATTTAATTAATATTTTTTAAATTCATTATTTACTATTTTAAATTATCCATTTGGGTATTATGGAATGAGAATATTACAATCTAGCCATCTTACAAAAAAAATTCGTCATTAAAATTTCAATAAGGTAGGGAAAACATAAAAGAGGATCAAAGTTGATAACGAATAAACATGATCAAGAATGGACACAATAGGATGAGACTCAACAGAAGAATGATCCATCGTGAATGACGTCTTCTCACTTTCACGTCATTTATCTGTGCATTATGAGCCCACCATGCTTCTGATGCGCGCTCTGATCTCTGTTGTCGGTTCGGATATGACGTCCGGTTCCAAGAGACAAAATAGGATAAAATAAATCGAGAAGAATATAAGAATTAAGGAAAAGTCCAAATCACTCTAAGAGAGTTGAAATCAGAAACATCAAAAGATGAAAGAGATGAATTTTCAAAAGAAAGATGGTTGATTCTCAAGTGGACTCAATATCATTGTGTGAATATTATATGTCTATATTGCAGTGTAAATATAACATGTATCAGGTGACAGGTATGAACTAGGTCCTCTTTTTATGTCAAACCTGGTTCTGATACCAAAAAAATTCTGTCATGTTCCGCTTCCCAAAATACACAGGAGCGGAGATGCGACAAGAGTCAGCGACGTATATACGCAAGAAAATTCCCCCATGCATACACGCTAAGCCTAAAGTAACATGAACAAGGTATATCAATCAACTATGATGACATGATAACCGCTGTAATATAACATAAATTTCTAACACAATAATAGCAGATGAATAAAGGAATAGAACAAGTATTGAGTCCAATGCACAGAATCATGAAAGCAATAGGAATAAAGAAAAGTAAGAAAATACCGAGAAAGGACGATCAAGTAAGAGAACTCCAACTTCTCGTAAGGCACGTGAACCTCTCGAAATACCTGATCAGCAAGATAGAATATACATGGACCTGGATATGCAAATCCAGGGAGTCAGAACTCCCAATGAGTGTGTAAAATAAAAGGGGAAGGTGCACATGCATATATCGTGTGAGAATATGATGATACTATAACTTGAATAAGACTGAAATAATATGCAAATATAAATGGACAGTAATAAGGGCAGTCAGTTACAGAATCAGATGTCCAAATCAGGTCATGTGTACAGTCAAGTATCATCATAACATGTATGTATCAATGTCAATGTAAGATTCAGTTTTATTATTATTTATGTCAGTGAACACAGATTACAACATGCCATAGACGCATCCCATGCTACGCCTAGTACACATGTCAATCAAGGTCTTATGTTATTGAAACTAATTGGTTGAAGACATTTTCTGTATTTTAAGTGGGTCTCGTACATACCTGGGATCACGACCCAGACTCATGGCGCTGAACCAGGCCTTACCGCAAGGTAGTAAGGTAACATGTATAACAAGTCAGGTAACATGTATAGCATGTATAACAAGAACATGTACATGATGGGTGTCAGTCACCCCACGGGAACCCTGCAGTGGAACCCTCTTTCGGCTGCGCAACCTATATCCTAGGTCCAACCAAAATACAGATATTGTCTCCTCTATCAATTTTCCCAATCCCGGTGTAAGTTGTTTAATATTATGTTGTTATATTATCAAGATTATTTAATGTACATATTACCTAGATCACTAGGATAACTCGGTGATGACAACGGTAATAACACTAACATTGTGATCAGAATACCAGTATAACAGGATATGTAACAAGTATAACAGGAAGGTGTTTTTCCCGTGGAACAATATTTTCCCAGCAACTACGGTAACATAGATAATATAGTTATCAGGTAGATGTCATGTATAATCAATCAAGTTTTCAAGTGGTATCATGATGTTCAGGATGAGTACTGGTATACATACATGGACAGAAGACATGGACAGAATAATGCAGGGCAAAATAATCAATCACTTGTGCTAGTATTTAAAACATGAAAATTTACCACTTTCTAATTATATTTACGTACTAGGAATTTAAATAGGTAATTTAAAGAACTAAATTTTAACTGAATAAGTCACATATTAATTTAATATACCACAATGATACACAATTAAAAGAGAGATAATAAGACACTAACATGAAATAACACTGAATGCTCAATAAGGTAAACAAAGAACACTCATCTGAATCGCTTCTCTTCAGTCTGAATTTTTCCTCCTCACGATCAACAAACTTGTGCCTCACCTAGATTAAGAAGAGAAATGAGAGAGGTGAGAGGAAAGAGAGATTTATGTGAAAGAATTTTTGGGTTTTCTTTCTTCTTGGGAGGATGAATAAAATGAGGTATGGTAATTTATTAGGTTGGATTTAAGTTCAGATTTTTAGTTGGTAGGTTACAACTGATAGATTAGGTTGTTTTCAGAATCATTAAGGATCTTATGAGATCTTTTAGTTGAGAATTGAAATTTGAAATTGACTTTAAATTTAGTTCAAATAAATTGGCTCAACCTCATAATCACACGCCAATGTGGCTTCATAGTTGGGCATTAAAATTTGATATAGATGGACTCGGGTTCAAGCCATGGCTTTAACAATTTAAGTAATATTTTTTTAAATTCATTATTTACCATTTTAAATTATCCATTTGGGTATTATGGAATGGGAATATTACATTGATTAACGTGCTTCCGAGGAGTTATTTAAAGATTGTTTCAAAATAATGCTAATTAATAAATCAGAATTCTTGGTGAGCTGCCAAATATTTCAAGCCATATTCACAAAGATTTAGATGGGTCTATTTGTTTACTATTATCTTTTTCATTGATTTTATTAGGTGTTTGATGCTTCGAGACTCCGGATAAGTGCAGATGTCAGCAGTGAGTCGAACAATGATTCAACTTCATTCTATAATGTTGCTTCGAAGACGGTGGGTGTGAAGGTACAAAGAGCAGTGGATCCGGATGTTGCGAGGTTGCTGGATGATAGTGATTTGTCTAGATTTGGATCAGATGTAGAAGATTTGGATGAAGATTTCGTGGTCAAGGCCAATCTTCCTGATGGGGAGGAAGAAGAGAAAGTGGTGTTAGAAGCAAAAGGAGTTACTGGCTTGGAAAGGGATGCTGTTCTAAAAGAAGATGATAAATTTGCGGACTTTGGTGGGGATAATGAACTAGAAGTTAGTGATAAGCCTCGAGTTCGTAGACTTCTTGATGAACAATTTGATTTGGTGAGAGTTTCATATTTGACTTTTTCGCTTCTGTTATTGTAGTGTATTGTTCTTTTTCTAGTTGACATAATTTTCCCAGTATAATAGTATGCATGTATGTAATTTTGGATTAGAAGTTTACTGTATATGTAATTAACAAACCTTGCTTTAACTATTTGGCTTTATAAACTGTTATATGTGTATATGTATGATGTTAAATTCTAATGCTACCTGGTAACTCCTTTTTTATTAGAATAGTTTAAATTTGTGGGGTTTGTGGTGTCTTTGACTTCATGTAATAATTACAAGACGATCTCAGTTTATCACTAAATAATATTCACATTTTTATCCTCGGGTGGCACCTCACATTGTAACTCGACAATTTATATATTTTTTTAAAAACTTCCATTAATTGTTCAATCATTTTTTGTTATTATATGTTCTATTCTTGTTCATTCATATTGTTTCGTGCTGCATTAATATGTAATAATGTGAAAATTTCATCCTTTTTTCTTGACTCGTTTATGTACTTTTTACTCTTAAACTTTGACTATCTTCATCCAGTTATCAAGTTTTGATATTTTCCCCAAGACGAGAAATCCCTTTATGCGTAGTTTGGTAGGGTTGAAAGGTAATTTGTGGCACTATGATATCAAAATAGATACAATGATTATAAGTTCACATTGGTGAAATATGCTAAGAGAACAGAATTTAAAAATGATTATAAATAGGTATACATTTAAGGTAAAAATGAATAATTATCTCCATTGGCAATCTGCGATTCATTTGCAAATATTTCTAATCTTTATGTCAATTAGAATAATGAACTGTAAATATTTGGTCTTGAAGTAATAAGGAAACTATGATGACACATGGTGTGACTGTACAGCTGGAAAGACCAACAATTGATATCTATTAATGTCCTAAGTTTCTAATGGTTAGGAGAAGATAAAGCATTTGCTAGAGATAAATAGTACCATAAACAATAAATAGTGTTTTAGTACTGTGTAAAGAATACAAGTACATGGGACAGTTTCACCATTATTTCAAGACAAAACAAACCGAATAGTCGAATGCAATTGACACAAATTCTTTTATTGGTACTTGCAAAAACAAAAAGAATGTACCAGGTTTGTCTATAATCATAGTGATTGACCGGGTGGCCTACAGCATGGCTGTTTTAAGTGTGGCAAGGAGAGTCAAATTCAACTTACATGGCTAGGGGTTATGACTTGTTAAGTAAATCAAAGGTGGCAGATAATAGATTGAGGCCTAACAACTAGGAGAAGAATATTTACCTGTGCAGAATGGATGCACATGCACCTCCAACATTGGCGGACATATGCACTTTCTATGTCTTGTCTACATCCTCAAGTTTTATCTAGTTTCAGTTCCGAGCATTCTTTTGTGTCACGTCTTTGGCTGATGTGCTGGATGCAGTATTTGAGCAATCTTGATGTTGAAATATACTGTTGCCATAGCTAGTGGGGTGTACTTTCATCGAGTCAGGATATAGAATCTGTGAGATTATGACAGGGGAGAGGACAATAGGTTTGGTGTTGCTCCGAATTTGTAATTCTGTTATTATGGCATGCTGGGTATAAGGAGTGCATGTCCCTATAAGATGAGACTCTCTTAATTAGAGTTTGAGAAGCTGTGAGGATCTCTTGTAGTTATTTCTATCTGTGGCTTTGCCCAATATGTAGGCCTGAGTGTCAAACTGCAAATCTAGTGTGCCTCCAGGACATTTGTATTCTAATAACTTTTGTTTAAGTAACAAATGGAAGGTACTACAAATTTGATGCGTAATTGGTGATCCCAATCCTTCGGCATATTCAGAATCTATATAATAATCACTTAGGGGAGAGCGCCAGGCTTGGGCGAGCAGGATTCACACCCTAGGTCTCTTGCACAGCCGCAAGAGACTTTACCTCTGGGCTTCAGTTCTGCCCCAGATAATGTCTTGTTGTAACAGTGGGACTCGGGGGGGGGGGGGGGGGGGTGTGTGGGGGGTGGGGTGGGTTTCAATTGCTTCCAGTATCTGAACTTCATCTTGGGCATTAATTATTTAGATATTTTTCCTGGGACCATTATCAACATTCTTGTAGGTTTCTTCTGTTGGTTATGTTTGCATTAGAGGCTTTTAACTGCTAGAGGTTTCACTGTACTGTCGGTAGAATAAATGAGTCTACATACATACCTTAATTTATACTACAAATTGGAAACATACCACAATTACCAATATAATATTAGTATATTTGTCATGCAACCATGCTTATTTGCTAAGGGCACTTACTGATGCGTCATGTCAAGTTCTTAATTGACTTGTGCCTTTAAATTTGTGATTGACTGCTAATATGAGTAGAAATTATATGTGCTTATGAATCCAATAAAGCAACACCATGTATGAGAAAATTTTAGCTGAAAAAGGGAATGGAGGTAAAAGTTGATAATTGTAATAAAGAGGAGTGAATTCGGAGTGATTTCCCTTAAGGAAATTATAGTTAGGATGTGCGATCTAAAGTTTGGTAGTTTGTTTGGACATGTTTTCATAATGAATACATGCATCCTGTGCTGTGAGTCATTTTGATGACATATTTTTGAGAATATTAACATAACGACATTGTTCTTTCTGCGTTTCATAACTAGTTATTTCTACATGCTTGATATACATTCATATAACGTTGTGAAACTTCTATAGGGGATTATTTTCATTTTACCAATATTGTTATTTGTTTATATCTTGATTTTTCTCCAACTATGTTCTCGGGCAACTTTTAATGTTTAACATCTTACAGTGTGTGTATGTGTGTGTGTGTGTTTTTTTTTTTTTGGGTTTTTTGGGTTTTGGTTGGGTATCTCACTTGGACATAACACTGTCACCTATCAACTCTGCTTATTTAGCAGTTTGGGTGTGTTGATGCGTGTTTGCATGGTAACCTCAACAGGTGGCGGCTGATGTGTTTACTTTCGTAGTAATAGTAATCGGGCTTACCTACATGGAATGATATTCTTATGTTCCTTTTTATTAATAAGTAACAGTGCAATACATCTCAGCTAGTTAATTTCTTCAATCCGAAGTCGTTTGCCAGCTCTCACACATCTTTTTTTGTTTTGTTTTGTTTGGGTACAGCTCACACTTCGGGAATATGACAATGACAGTGATGACGAGGATGCTGGTTATATGAGCGCTGAAGATGGACCTCTTGCTGCCAAGATTAGTGATGCTCTCAAGCCCTATGGATTGAACAGTTTGGAGCTGGAGCACAAGTATAGAGTTCCAGGGGATTTGGAGAATGGTCATCAGGGATCTGATGTCTATGCGGAACTGCATTTATCCAGTGATGTAATTCAAAAGTGCGTGGAGTATGCTGAAAAATATTGTAATGAGAGTGAAGATGATAAAGAGGTGGTCTTAATTGAAGAAAGTAGTGATGAATCTGAAGGGTGGGATTGCGAGACGATTGTTTCAACTTATTCAAATCTTGACAATCATCCAGGAAAAATACAAGCTCCAGAAAATTCTAAAAGGAGGATGCCTAAAATTTTGCCTGGGGATTCAATTTTAAAGGATAATGTAATTGCACTTCGAGGAAAGGAGAAGCTTCCAGTTCAGTTTTTGCCTCACAACAAGAGAGCTGTTGAAAAGGTAAAGGCAGCGGTAAATACTTTTGGCACTGACAGACAGAAACGAAGACCACATGGTGAGGAGTCAAAGGAGGAAAAGAAAGAGCGCAAGGTATTATTAGAAAATCATTTTGGGCATGTTATTTGAAAAATATATGTAAATCTCATGTTTGTCTCTAGATTTTATCTGCAAAAGAGAATTGATGGAGAAATTCAAATTTAAATGTTAGGTCTAGTTGCATTTATGTAAAAGTTAGTATTTTGGTTCCCTGTCAATAATAATTAGGGGCTGATAGTTCTTTATAATTATCCCTGACTAAAAAGAGTACAAAACACTACATTTCACACACAAAAGAGAAAAAGAAGCAGCATAGTTAATATTTCTGTTTAGTGTGACAAATTTATAATTTGTGTTTGTGGCCAAAGGTTTGATCCTTGTGTTGCCTTGCTATAGCTTCATCGATGGAGCATTAGCTGAACACCTATTTTCGTGTAATGTATTGTCTAATGAGTACATTCTGTTATATGGTATCGCTAATTCTTTGTCAACAATGGAAAAACAATAATTAGGGGTTGATAGTTCTTTATAATTATCTCTGGCTAAAAAATGTACAAAGCACTACATTTCACACACAAAAGAGAAAAGGAAGAAGAAGCTTCGAAAATAATTCTGTTTAGTGTGACAATTTATAATTTGTGTTGTGGCCAAAGGTTTGATCGTTGTTTTGCCTTGCTCAATAGCTTCATCGATGCAGCATTAGTTGAACAGCTGTTTTCGTGTAATGTATTATCTGATGGGTAAATTCTTTTATATGATATCAACAATTCTTTGTCAACAATGGAGAAACAAGCTAATACTTCAATGTCTTCTGGTATCTATTGTAAATCTTTTAGAAGATACTTGACAGTAATGGGATGTTTCTCCTGAGTGGATGGATGCGACTACCAGGTTGCTGAGCTTGATGCTCTGAATATACAAAAAATAAATATCAGCAATGTCTTGACCTTTTTGTCATTACGCGGACACACTCAACATCAAATTATATTTGTCACTAGATGCCCCCTTATTTATATATTGCAAATCTTTATTTCACTGCTTAAGATGTAATCATTTTGTGTGGAGCATTATTGGTTACCACAATTTCTTAATCAGTAGCTACTGTAGACCTGCATCATTTCTTTGCATATGACAATCAGAACTTGTATTAACATTGGGATTTTCTCTGCAGGCTGCTGTGAAAGAAGAAAGAAGAGAAGCAAGACGAGCAAAGAAAGAAATGAAGGAGCTGTACAGATGCGAAGCGCAGAAGGCTCAGAAGGTTGCTGCTGTTGCAGGACCATCTTCTGTCCACCTTATGTAGACTTCCAGGTTACTATTTATTTAATTTATCTGCTATGGAATTTGCATTCACATTTCAAATGAATTGATCCTTCATCATTCCATCTGCATTGCTTCATCCAAAATAAGGTCAGATTGACCTGTTTTCCCCCTTTCGTAGTCTTTAATACAGTATTGTCTTACTATCATGTATGTGCACCGGAAGTGCTTTGCTTTTTTGAGTGAAAATTTTGCTTTGATTGACAAGTTGCCAGTTCA
Source organism: Agave tequilana (assembly GCA_038442645.1). Taxonomy (NCBI): domain Eukaryota; kingdom Viridiplantae; phylum Streptophyta; class Magnoliopsida; order Asparagales; family Asparagaceae; genus Agave; species Agave tequilana. The sequence continues at coordinate 74,579 of JAVJIF010009006.1, read as the reverse complement.
GTTTTAGCATAGCATTATCTTGAAACAGTAAGTCTTATGCCCATGATGTGGACAATCCCAGTTGGTTTATAGATTTACAATTAGGCTTATAGAAACTAGCATGAACTTTCCCCAGTTTTAAATGGAACTACCAGATACAGTTTTAACTACAAAAAACTATGTTAAGCTGGGTTTCTTGTTGATGGATTGGTCAAAATTGTGGGAAATGCCTTGCATTTTGAGGTAAATTAATTGGTGAAGATGTGGTGCAGTCTGCCCGCTTAAACAAAGTTTTGATCTCACCAGTGTTATTTCCAGTCCAGAATGTGACTTCTTATTCTGTTATGCTCATGTATGATGTTGTACATGGCTAGAGACAAGGTTAAAAAAAAAAAGGCAGGATTTTTCTTTAGATACAATATTCTCAAAGTACAATCTAATTAGTTAATCATTGAGTTCCCCACACCGTGCACCCCTACCCCTCCCACATTTCTTCTCGGTACATTTATGTTTGATATGAGCATTTGAGTTGACTATTGCATCCTATTTCAAGCTGATGTCAAAGGAAGCTGAACTATTTGTTTTGGGGATATATATATACAGGTAAGTGATGATTTTAGCAGGCAGGATCAACCTGTGTGAGACGTTCAGATTAGCAAGCCGAACCCCAAGGCGGGCTGATACTAGTATGAGATTGTTGCGTCTATGGCAGATACTTGCCAAACAAAACTATTATGCATGTCAACTGCGATTTATTTGGATGCATGTTGTGTTAGGGTTGGTTTGGTTTTTAGGGGCAGGTGTATCAAGCTTTATCAGAGAATGTGATCTCTCAGCTCAGCTGGATGTCATGAGTCGATAATTTTGTTCTCACTTGTGTCAGACATCAAAAATGTAATTTGCGCGACAGTTTTGCACCAAGGGGATATAAAAACATTTATTATTAGTTCATAGCGGTTTGATAATGATAATTATATTATCGATCCTTTTGTTTTGGAAATACTGTTGTGGTTGTAGTTTGAACTTTGAAGACACACATTGTTAGCTATTTCATTGATGGAGCCTGTGATCTTCATCTAATCTTTTGTCTGCTGCAGCTTCTCTCTTAGCTTCACCTGGACCTTCATCTTTGATGGCTACACCATTGCAATCAAATATGTGGCACTGAAGCTTCTGATGACAATGTTAGTTGTCACATTCACCTCTGAGTCAATGCTCATCAAAGTCTCCTCTTCACATCAACTTCAAGGTATAGTTATGGCTTGTGTGGAGCCTTTGCAGGTCAATGCGACTTGGTCTCCTTGTTTCAGCCTTTAATGTGACTCATGATCCATTACAGGTTGAAATTCCAAGTATTTTCTGTATTTATGGGGAGCCTAACAACCACAAATCATAGATTTTAATCTTAAAATGTGTGAGTTGTTCATTTTCTATTTTTTATTTTAAAGAAGAAACAATGATCCATTGACCTGAGAAACTTGAAAAGGCATGAAATATTGGGAGTACTGTTCTGTTTTTTTTTCTCCTTTTGGTTAATAGTTTTATTAATTTTTATTTTTGGGAACATTTCTTTCTGTAGAAAGATGATTCAATCTGCCATCATCATCCAGGCTGATCTTTTGTTAATAGCTCAAATCTTTTACATCTCTGTGTAGCCTACGACAAAATCCCAGGGAAATTTGAAGAGAACTCATAATTGTAAAGTTCAAAATGTTAACAAAAGTCCAAAATGATGGCTGTCCACCTCCGTCAACACCTAACGTTACTATGCACCATTAATAAGTTTACTATGCGCTGATGTAAGCGATGACGCAAGCGACTGCATAGTGCCCCCAAGGTTTTCCTATAAATAGGCCCTTCCTGATTCATTTCAATGTACACAAATTCAGAAATCAATAAGAATTCCTACTTCTATTTTGTCTCTAAAATTCTCTACTTTAGTGTTATATTCTTGGAGTTTTACAACACGTTATCAGCACGATCACTCTAGTCTGTCCCAGCCTCTACCTCCGTCAGCTCAGGGAAAAAGCCTACCACGTCAAATTTCTGCCTCCATTAACTTAAGGTAAAACTTGTCACGAGCCTCTGCTTCCATTGCTCAAGGAAGAGTCCTATCACAAGTCCCAGCTTCTACCTCTACAATCTCAAGGTAAAATTGGCAAGTTACTATACTTATGATATTCGTATAACACCAAGACTATAATAAAAGGAGGCTCTGTCGCCTATTTATAGAAATGTGATGTGATTACGAAAAACTGAATTATTATACTAATTATATTCATATAACACCATTACTATAATGAAAGGAGGCTCTGCCACCTATTTATAGTAAAGTGATGTGATTATGATATCTTTACTAACCTCTAATTTGATGCTTGCGTGGATTAAACCCCAAGCTACTAATATTATATACTTTATTATTCTGTTATTTATATATGTATAAACACCCACTGAAAGGTTTACCGAGTAGCGTGGTGTGCCAATATTTATTTCAATAATTATTGCTTTATTAATTATGCCTGCAAAACCCCCACCAAGTAGAGTGGCGTGCATATATTATAGCTCATAAATATATGTAGCACAATGCATTTATTTTACCATTTCCTTAATTACAATATTTAATTATATAAAATCTAAATTATTTTTCTCTCTCCCCCCAACGGCTATAAACCTAACGGCTATAAACCCCCAACGGCTATATCCCCAAACGGCTAAAACCCCAACGGCTATAAACGGCTATTTTTCATCCTATAAATTGGTGAATTCTAAACCACATAACTCACTCCTCAATCTCTCTTCATTCTCAAAATTTTCATCATCTCTAGAAGCTTTGCGTTCGAGTTTTTCGCAAGATGCTTAGTCCAGCTTTGATGTTTATTATTGCCGTCATCATCATCAATACTTCTTTCGTTTTTCTTAGAGATATGGATCCAAGTGAATTGTACCCGTATTTTTTTATTTTAATGTTCACCTTCCCTCTTCTACTTGTAGCTATTATGGTTGACATGCAAGTTTTCTTTGAGAAATAAAAAATGTTGTGATTCTAATTATTTTTATATTTTGTTATAGTTATCACCATGTCAAACTTTGCAAAGCTTGAGTTCATTCCACTTGATATCACGGGGAGGAATTATATGTCTTGGGTTATTGATATTGAGATGCATCTTGAATCAATGGGTCTCACTGAAACCATTAAAGAAATAAACTCTACGACATTGCAAGATAAGGCAAAGGCGACAATCTTTATCCGCAGACATCTTGATGATAGTTTAAAATGTGAATACCTCACTGTAAGAGACCCAGGCGTTTTATGGAAAAATCTCAAAGAAAGATTTGATCACCAAAAGGAAGTTATACTCCCTGCCACCCGTGATGAATGGAATGCTTTGCGCTTCCAAGATTTTAAGAAAGTTAGCGACTATAACTCTGCAATGTTCAGAATAGTATCCCAGTTGAAATTCTGTGGGGCAGATATCACAGATGAAGAAATGTTGGAGAAGACTTACTCCACATTTCATGCATCTAATATAACACTGCAACAACAATATAGGTTGCGTGGCTTTAAGAAATATTCTGAACTAATTTCATCTCTTCTTGTGGCAGAGAAAAATAATGAACTTTTGATCAAAAATCATCAGTCTCGTCCCACTGGTTCAGCAGCATTTCCAGAAGCAAATGCTGCATTTTCTAAAAATTATGGACGAGGATATAATTATGGACGCGGCCGTGGACGTGGTCGTGGTCGTAGCCGTGGACGTGGCCGTGGACGCGGTCGAAGTTGTTTTTACAACCCTTCACAGAATAACGCGATCCACAAGAAGCATCATGTAGAAAGATATGAAAAAGGAAAAGATGTTCGTGAAAGTTCTCTTCGGAATCCTGAAGATTCCTGTTATAAATGTGGCTCCAAAGGACACTGGTCTAGAGTGTGCCGAACACCGGAGCACCTTTGTAAGCTTTACAAAGCATCCTTGAAAGGAAAAGAGAAAGAAGTGAATTTCACTGAACATGATGATCCTATGGATGATTCAACTCATCTTGATGCTTCAGATTTTACTGATGATTTTGTTGATCTTCCAATCCATCATGATACTGGTGATAATTAGACATATGGTTATGTATTATCATATTTTGTTATTTGTAATTTTCAAATTTATCTTTGAATGAAATATTTCCCTTATAATAATATGTTTCAAATTTTATTCTTACCAAATTGTTTATTTTGCATGAAGCTTGATATGGATTATTCTAATGATGAAGTCAAGACCAAAAGTGGAGAGATTTGCATACCGGATAGCGGTACAACACATACTATTCTTAAACATAAAAGGTACTTCTCTGAATTAAAACCAACAAAGACAATCATCAATACAATATCAGGTCCTGTAGACTTGATTGAAGGGACTGGTAAAGCCAGCTTTATATTGCCAAATGGAACAAAGTTTTTCATAAAAGATGCTTTGTTCTCACCAAAATCCAAAAGAAGTTTGTTGAGTTTTAATGATATATATCTTCATGGATATGATACTCAGTCTGCAACTGAAGAAAATATGAAGTATATGTATCTTACTACTTATGTATCAGGAAAGAAGTGCATACTATAAAAACTACCAAAGCTTTCCTCAGGGTTGCATTACACATATATAAATGTGATAGAGTCACATATGGTAGTTAAAGAAGATACAAAGACAATAACTCTGTGGCATGATCGTTTAGGTCATCCTAGTTCAATGATGATGCGAAGAATTATTGAGAATTGACATGGACATACATTAAAGGGCCAGAAGATCCTTCAAGTTAGTAAAATTCTATGTGAGGCTTGTTCTCTAGGAAAATTAATCACAAGGCCATCACCAGCTAAAATAAAAACAGAATCACCTACATTTCTTGAACGTATCCAAGGTGATATCTGTGGGCCTATACACCCATTGTGTGGACCATTTAGATATTTTATGGTATTGATAGATGCCTCTAGTAGATGGTCACACGTTTGTTTATTGTCAACTCGCAATGTGGCATTTGCGAGATTTCTTGCTCAGATAATTAGATTAAGGGCACAATTTCCTGATTATACAATCAAGAGAGTTAGACTTGACAATGCTGGTGAGTTTACGTCTCAGGCGTTTAATGATTATTGTATGTCAATTGGAATAGTTGTTGAACATCCTGTTACCCATGTACATACACAAAATGGTTTGGCTGAGTCACTGATTAAGCGCCTCCAACTTATTGCTAGACCATTAATAATGAGAACAAAGCTTCCTATTTCTGTATGGGGTTATGTAGTTTTACATGCTGCAGCATTAATTCGCATCAGACCAAGTGCATATCATGAATACTCCCCTCTACAATTAGCATTTGGTCAAGAACCAAATATTTCCCATCTTAGAATTTTTGGTTGTGCGGTATATGTGCCGATTGCTCCACCACAACGTACAAAGATGGGTCCTCAAAGAAGACTGGGAATATATGTCGGTTACGAATCTCCTTCTATTATAAGATATTTTGAGCCTAAAACCGGTGATGTTTTTACGGCTCGATTTGCCGATTGCCACTTCAATGAGGCAATTTTCCCAGCATTAGGGGGAGAAAAGAAACAGCTGGAGAAGGAGATTACATGGAGTGAACCATCCTTATTGCATCTTGATCCTCACACAAGACAATGTGAGACAGAAGTGCAAAAGATTATGCATTTACAAGAAATAGCAAATCAATTGCCAGATGCGTTCACTGATACAAAAAGAGTGACTAAATCATATATACCAGCTGTAAATGCTCCTGCTCGGATTGAAATCCCAAAAAGACAACCCGAGAATGAAGTCACTCATGAGTCTAAGACACGCCTGAAGCGTGGTAGACCAATCGGTTCCAAAGATAAAAATCATCGAAAAAGAAAAGGAGCAGATAAGCACGATGACCCCAATGTGCAAGAATGTGTTCCAGAAGAAACACAAAAAAGACCCAATATACAAGAATGTGTTCCAGAAGAAACACAAAATAAGACAAATCAAGAGATAGAAAATCCTGAAGATATAGAAAATTATGAGATCTCTATTGATTATGTCAATACAGGAGGATTATGGAATCGCAATGAGATGGAAAATATGGATGAAATATTTTCCTATTCCGTAGCATGTGATATTGTTAACGGAAGTGAGGATCCTGAACCAAGATCCGTCACTGAATGTCAAAATAGACATGATTGGACAAAGTGGAAAGACGCTATACAGGCTGAATTGAGTTCGCTTAATAAGCGTAAAGTATTTGGACCTATTATCCTCACGCCTGTCACGCCCCGCAATCATAATACTCATATAAAGGGTACGTGACGAGAGCCGGCGACATATTTTTAAAACAAATACGTTAAGCCTCAGTACATTGATTCAAAATAAAACAAGATTTATTTGTTATTCCAGCTAGAAGAAATCAAGTACATAATGTCACCAAATGTTTTACTTATTACAACATAATGAAATCATAGAAAATCCGACAATAAAGGTCTCTCACATATGAACAAAGGAAGGATCTGTCTACTGAAGATCAGCGAGGTGCTCGAAGTACTCCTGCTCCTGCAGAGTCTCTGGATCAAGACCTGAGCAAGCAACTCAGGGTCGTCAATAGCGACCTAAATAAATGATAAAAAGATGGGAATATAAAAATAACATGTAAAATCTAGCAACACATGTATAATCAAGTATAGTTAGCATACTGTTGTCTAACATATATGAGTCATGATATAACACAGTGATATACACTATATAACCATTTAATACTGCAATCTGTCCTATGTAAGGTCATGTGTCAAGATGTCCTGTGTATGTCTATTTTTATTGCTAGTTATTTGAAATGGATAGTTGGAGACGGGTATCTGTGTTTTAGGTGGGTCCCGTACATACCCGGGACCACGGCCTCAGTTTCCTGGCGCTGAACCAGGCCGTGCCGCTAGGTACTCAGTAACAGTAACAGTAACAGTAATCTCACTGTGAAACAGTGGAACAGTAACAGTACAGATGGGATGTCAGTCATCCCCCAGGAACCCTGCAGTGGAACCCTCAGTCGGCTGCGCAACCTGTATCCTAGGTCCACCCAAAATACCGATACCGTCTCCTCTATCAATTTCCCCACCCGGTGTAAGTTATCTAATAATCATGTTATATAAATCACTGGGTATAACAGTAACAGTAGGTGACAATGTAACAGTACAACAGTATGTAATTTCCAGTGACTTGATAACATAATCCATCTCATCATTTACAATTTTAAACAATTTTCAGATTTTCTAGAAAGTCTATCACTTTAATAACTTTACCATTTAATAATAGAAATAGCACACATTTTATAATAAATAAAAATAACAGTACTTATACAGTGAGTGAAGAACACTCACCTGGCTACCACGCGTCCAAGCACCAATCGAAGAAATCTACATTAATATATATTCGAATTAGAAATTATTGAACTTTCATATATCGACTTTTATGTGAAATATTCTATTTATTTAGTACTTTAAATCAAATGTGAACAATCCGGATCTTTAAATAAGGTTTCATAATGAAGTATAAAGTTTATGTGATTTTCAGATTTTATTTACTGATTTTTATGTGGTTTAAATGGTTTAAAACTTATAATTTTCTTAACGGGTCTGAAATTAAAATAGCGGGTTTCAATCTTTAAATGCAGTGGTTTAGCACCAAATGAGCTGCAAATTACTCCAAACTTTTTCTGTAGATGGTAGGACTTATCTAGATATTTATACATATTTTTATTTATTTTTTTCCAAATTTTTATCTAGTTAAAAAATTGTTTTTCAAAACTTAACGGGTCTGAAATTGTAATTGGGTCGGATTTAAAATGAATTGGGCTTCATTTTTTTCTCTGTTTTTCTTCTTTTTGTTTTCTGGTTTCTGGCCTGGCCCATTCCCAGGCCCAGTTCTTTTTTTCCTCTCTATATTCTTTTTTTTTTGTTGTTTTCTGGCCTGGCCCATTGGCCAGGCCCAGTTTCCTTTCATTTTTCTTTTTCCTTTCTTTTTTGTTTACTGGACCTGGGCCAGTAATCCAGGCCCGGATCCTCTTTTTGTTTTCTTTTTTTTTTGTGTTTCTGTTGGGCTGGGCCAGTGCGGCCCAGTTCCCCTTTTTCATTTTCTTTTGTTTTTATTTTCTCCTGGGCCTGGGCCAAAAATTAAGCCCAGATTCATTTTTTTCTTCCTTTTTTTTTTTTTTTTTGGCTTGGCCTAGTGGCAGCCCAGGCCTGGCCAGAATTGGGGAGGGGAGTTGCTGCTCTCGGCTTCGGCCGAGAGCAGCCTCCAAAATTTTTTTTTTCTTTCCTACCCGAATTCCATTTGCTGCACTGCTCTCGGCCATTGGCCGAGAGCAGTGGCTCTCAAAATTTTTTTTTTAATATTTTATAATCATAAATACATGCCAATATCCATATATGCAAACATTGATAAATTTTAATCTTTCAATTTTTTTTTCTTTCCTACCCGAATTCCATTTGTTGCACTGCTCTCGGCCATTGGCCGAGAGCAGTGGCTCTCAATTTTTTTTATTATTCATTCATTCATTCATTCATTATTTATTTATTATTTATTTTGTATTACAAAACAAGAGTATTACATTCTACCCACCTAATAAGAAAATTTCGTCCTCGAAATTTAAATTCAATAGGAAGAAGAAAGTTACCTAATCGCCATGAAATAAGTGAGGATAGCGATCACGAATAATGTCCTCTCGCTCCCACGTCGCTTCTCCCGGAGATCACCTGCCCCAAGACACCAGAACAAGTGGGATGATCTGCTTCTTCAGCTCCTTGGTGGTCCGATCCAGAATAGCCATGGGCCTTTCAGTGTAGGATAAATCCGGCCGAAACTCCAGCTCAGTATGATCCAAAACATGATTGTCATCTCTGACATACCTTCTCAACTGAGAAACATGGAAGACATCATGCACGCCATCCAAAGATGGTGGCAATGCCAGTCTATAAGCCACTTCTCCCAGACGCTCCAACACCTCAAAAGGTCCAATGAACCTCGGACTCAGCTTCCCCCGACTACCGAATCTGATCACTCCTCTCGTTGGAGATATCTTCAAAAATACCTTGTCTCCAGTCTCAAACACTAGCGGCCTTCTACTCAAATCTGCCCACTGCTTCTGTCTATCCTGAGCTGCCTTGAGACGCTCACGGATGACTTTAACTTTCTCCACCGTCTGAACTATAATCTCGGTCCCTAACAGCCGCCTATCACCAATGTCGTCCCAACATAAAGGAGACCTACACTTCCTCCCATACAAGGCTTCAAAAGGTGCCATCTTAATACTAGCTTGATAGCTGTTGTTATAAGCAAACTCCGCCAAGTGCAAATGATCCTCCCACGATCCCTTGAAATCTAGCATGCATGCCCTCAACATGTCTTCGAGAATCTGAATCGTCCGCTCTGATTGTCCATCAGTCTGCGGATGATATGCAGTGCTAAACTTCAAGCGGGTTCCCAAACTTTCCTGAAGACTTCTCCAAAAGTGGGATAGAAATCTAATGTCTCTATCAGACACAATGCTGACTGGCACACCATGGAGCCTCACTACCTCCTGCATATACTTCTCTGCTAACAATTCCGTAGACTGCCCCAGTCTGAAAGGAATGAAATGTGCTGACTTCGTGAGGCGATCCACTATAACCCATATTGCATTATTCCCCTTCTGGCTGCGAGGTAAAGCAGTGACGAAATCCATAGTGATGTGCTCCCACTTCCATTCTGGAATTGACAGAGGTTGAAGAAGTCCCGCTGTCTTCTGATGTTCTGCCTTCACCTGCTGACATACTAGGCACTTTGCCACATACCGAGCAATCTCCCTCTTCATCCCATGCCACCAGAACCGTTGCTTCAAGTCTTGATACATCTTTGTTCCCCCTGGATGTATAGAATAAGCCGAGCTATGGGCTTCAGCCAACACTTCTTGTCTAACCTCTCCCTTTGGGACACAAATTCTGTTACCAAAACGGAGCGTCCCATCTGCATGAATCTGCATATCTGACCTCAACCCGGCTTCCACTTGTTCCCTGAATTCTTGTAATTTAAGATCTCCACTTTGAGCTTCCCTGATCTTCTCTAATAAGTTTGGTTGAATCTGCATGACCATCAATTGGCCAGGAGATATTGCCCTTCGAATTACCATCAGGTCCATTCGCCTCATCTCTTCGAATAATTCCTTCTGCTGAGTGATCTGCATTGCCATAGACACTTCTGGCTTCCTGCTTAAGGCATCTGGTACTACATTGATCTTTCCAGGGTGATATTGTAGATCAATATCATAATCAGCCATCAGCTCCAACCACCTCCTCTGCCTCATGTTTAACTCCTTCTGAGTGAAGATGTACTTCAAGCTCTTGTGATCGGTGTAGATTAGCACCTGATCACCCAACAAATAGTACCTCCAAATCTTCAAGGCGAAAATCACTGCTGCTAACTCCAGATCATGCGTAGGGTAGTTCTTCTCGTGGGGCCTGAGTTGCCTGGACGCGTATGCTATCACATGCCCATGCTGCATTAGCACACATCCCAATCCTTTCCCTGACGCATCGCTGTAAATGACCATACCACCAGTTCCATCAGGCATCTTCAAAATTGGAGCCGTCATCAACCTCTTCTTCAGTTCTTCGAAAGCACTGGTACACTCCGCTGTCCATACATACTTCTCCCCCTTCTGGGTAAGCTTGGTCAAAGGTCCTGCAATTCTTGAGAAGTCTTGCACGAATCTCCGGTAGTATCCAGCTAACCCCAGAAAGCTCCTAATCTCGGTTACTGATTTCGGGATAGGCCAATCCCTCACTGCCTGAACTCTGCTGGGATCCACTGAGATGCCTTCTCCCGAAAAAATATGCCCCAAAAATGCCACACTCTTAAGCCAGAACTCACACTTGCTTAGTTTGGCATAGAGCTTCTCCTGCCGAAGGGTCTGCAACACGATTCTCAAGTGCTCAGCATGTTCTTCCTCGTTCTTAGAATATATCAGAATATCATCAATGAATATCACTACGAACTTATCTAAGAATGGAGAGAACACTCGATTCATCAAATCCATAAAGATTGCCGGAGCATTGGTCACTCCAAATGGCATGACCAAGAACTCGTAATGACCATAACGAGTCCTAAAAGCCGTCTTCGGAATGTCTACCTCCTTCACCTTCAATTGATGATATCCAGACCGAAGATCTAACTTCGAGAATATCTTAGCTCCAGCTAGCTGATCAAACAAGTCATCTATCCTAGGCAAGGGATACTTATTCTTGATAGTGACCTTGTTCAACTCCCGATAATCAATGCACATCCTTCTACTACCATCCTTCTTCTTTACCAACAACACCGGAGCTCCCCAAGGTGAAACACTAGGCCTGATGAAGCCTTTATCCAAATATTCCTGCAGTTGCTTCTTCAATTCGGCTAGCTCTATAGGTGCCATTCGATATGGTGCTTTAGATATAGGGGCAGTACCTGGGATGACTTCGATAGCGAACTCCAAGTTTCGATCTGGCGGAAGTCCTGGTAGATCCTCTGGAAACACATCTAAAAATTCCTCCACAACCGGTATCGGCTTCTCTTGAGTTTCTGCAGTGGCGTAGTCCCCTTGCTGCTTCTGTCTGGATGTCTTCGACTCCCCGACGAACTGGAATTGGGACTGATCTGGAATCCTGAAGATCACGCTCTTATTCCGACAATCAATCACCGCATGATACCTACTAAGCCAGGTCATGCCTAAGATCACATCATATCCGCCGGTGTCTATCATAAACAAATCTGCCCTTAACTGTCTTCCACAAATCTCCACAGAACAAGACTTACATATCCTACTAGTGGTTATAACCCCGTTCCCGGTACTAATTTCCCACTGGTTATCCATATCATCACAGGGTATAGCATGCATCATAACGAATCTAGTAGATATGTAGCAATGGGAAGCACCAGAATCAAATAACGATACAACTGGAATGGAATGAACCAGAATGGTACCTGCTATAACTTCCTCTGATGCCTCAGCTTGTTCTGCAGTCAGGTTGAAAGCCTGGCCTCTTCCACGTCCGATTCCTGGCCTCCGCTGGGCCTGTTCGAACACCTGTTGTTGCGAAGGAAGCGGAGCTCCTCTACTTGCGGGCACCGGGTTCCTTTTAACTGCTTCTGATGTTGGAGGGGCAAGCATGATGCTCCTCGGCCTCTTGGAAGGACAGTCGGCTAATCGATGATCTCTGGATCCACAAGCGAGGCATTGACCATTTGCCCACCTGCAATTCCGCCGCAGGTGTCCCGGTCTCTGGCAGAAGTCGCAGACCGTCAAGGGCGGGGAAGTAGTGATCGGACGCCTGCCCAATGGGGCATTGCTGGGCTTGGATGGAGGTAACTTGGTAACTTGCTCGAAAGGTCGCTTTAGTGGCCTTATCTGCAATCTGCTCCTGCTCTCCTTTTCCATCACTTGCTCTAGACCACGAGCAGTACCGAGAACCTGAGAGTAAGTGCTCAATTGTTGTGTGACCAAAAACTTTTGAATGTCCAGTCTCAATCCTTGCTGGAATCGGTTCGCCCTGTCTTCTTCCTCCGCTACCATATAGGGAGCGAACCGGCTTAACCTTAGAAACTCTGCTGCATACTCATCCACCATCCGACTCCCTTGTCGTAAGTTGATGAATTGCTGCTCCATCTCCCTCCTAGCAGTCTTGGGGAAGAATCGCTCATAGAAGCTCTCTGAGAACCTCTCCCATGTGACCGGCTTCTCCAATCGTTCCTCCTCAGCGAGCCACCATGTTCGAGCCACATCAGTCATTTGGACCTTGACAACCTCCACCTGATCCTCTGCCGGAACACGAGCTGCATTCAGGAGATTGGTCATATCAACCAGCCATTGCTCTGCTTCCAAAGGCTTTTCTGTCCCGGTAAAAGTGGCTGGCTGCAACCTCCTAAAATCTGAAATGTTCCCGGGTTTTGGTCCCCGAGAAGTCGCAGACCTCTCTATGGCCTCCGTGGCTGTCTGTTGTGCTGCCACCAATCCATCTCGAAGAAGTGCTGTCTGCTGCTGCTGTGATTCTACCAGGCCCCGGAGTACCCCCATCAAATCAGTGGCATCTTCGCGAGCAGCGATGCGGGCAGAGGGAAGTCGTTGAGCCATTACTCTGAGAAAGAAAAAATATATATATATATATATATATATTAATTAAAATATGGTGACATACTTGTACTTGTAGCTGGATTACTAAACCTTGTACTGTTGGTAAGAGCCTGACTATTCACACAACTATACACTTGAATAACCTGGCTCTGATACCAAGAAAATCCTGTCACGCCCCGCAATCATAATACTCATATAAAGGGTACGTGACGAGAGCCGGCGACGTATTTTTAAAACAAATACGTTAAGCCTCAGTACATTGATTCAAAATAAAACAAGATTTATTTGTTATTCCAGCTAGAAGAAATCAAGTACATAATGTCACCAAATGTTTTACTTATTACAACATAATGAAATCATAGAAAATCAAAACTTAACGGGTCTGAAATTGTAATTGGGTCGGATTTAAAATGAATTGGGCTTCATTTTTTTCTCTGTTTTTCTTCTTTTTGTTTTCTGGTTTCTGGCCTGGCCCATTCCCAGGCCCAGTTCTTTTTTTCCTCTCTATATTTCTTTTTTTTTTTGTTGTTTTCTGGCCTGGCCCATTGGCCAGGCCCAGTTTCCTTTCATTTTTCTTTTTCCTTTCTTTTTTGTTTTCTGGACCTGGGCCAGTAATCCAGGCCCGGATCCTCTTTTTGTTTTCTTTTTTTTTTTTTTTCTTTTGGGCTGGGCCAGTGCGGCCCAGTTCCCCTTTTTCATTTTCTTTTGTTTTTATTTTCTCCTGGGCCTGGGCCAAAAATTAAGCCCAGATTCATTTTTTTCTTCCTTTTTTTTTTTTTTTTTTGTTTTGGCTTGGCCCAGTGGCAGCCCAGGCCACTGGGCCTGGCCAGAATTGGGGAGGGAGTTGCTGCTCTCGGCTTCGGCCGAGAGCAGCCTCCAATTTTTTTTTTTTCTTTCCTACCCGAATTCCATTTGCTGCACTGCTCTCGGCCATTGGCCGAGAGCAGTGGCTCTCAAATTTTTTTTTTTTTATATTTTATAATCATAAATACATGCCAATATCCATATATGCAAACATTGATAAATTTTAATCTTTCAAATTTATTTTTTTTTTTTCTTTCCTACCCGAATTCCATTTGCTGCACTGCTCTCGGCCATTGGCCGAGAGCAGTGGCTCTCAAATTTTTTTTTTTTTATTCATTCATTCATTCATTCATTCATTCATTCATTATTTATTTATTATTTATTTTGTATTACAAAACAAGAGTATTACACGCCTGAAGCCGTGAGGTCAGTAGGATACAAATGGGTCTTTGTACGAAAACGCAACGAGAAAAACGAGATTGTGAGGTATAAAGCTCGACTTGTTGCTCAAGGTTTTTCGCAAAGACCTGGAATTGATTATGAAGAAACGTATTCTCCAGTAATGGATGCAATTACGTTTAGATATTTAATCAGCCTAGCAGTTTCTAAAAATTTAGAAATGCGTCTTATGGATGTTGTTACAGCTTATTTATATGGGTCGCTTGATAGCGATATTTATATAAAAATCCCTGAAGGATTTAAGATGCCTGAAGCATTAAGTTCAAAACCCAAAGAATTATATTCGATCAAATTACAAAGATCATTATATGGGTTAAAACAATCAGGGCGCATGTGGTATAATCGCTTAAGCGAGTATTTATTAAAAGAAGGATATGTAAATAATCCTATATGCCCATGTGTTTTTATAAAGAAAACAACATCCGGATTCATTATCATTACTGTATATGTTAATGATTTAAATATTATTGGGACTCACAAAGAGATCCTAGAAGCAATGATATATTTAAAGAATGAATTTGAAATGAAAGACCTTGGAAAAATCAAATATTGTATTGGTTTACAGATTGAGCACTTTCAAAATGGAATACTTTTGCATCAATCAAATTATACTGAAAAGGTCTTAAAACGCTTTAACATGGATAAAGCAAACCCTTTGAGCACTCCAATGGTTGTTAGATCATTAAATGTGAAAAAAGATCCATTTCGCCCTCGCGAAGATAATGAAGAGGTTCTTGGTCCTGAAGTACCATACCTAAGTGCAATTGGAGCTCTTATGTATCTGGCTAATTGTACCCGACCAGATATAGCATTTGCTACTAACTTATTAGCAAGATTTAGCTCATCTCCTACACGGAGACATTGGAATGGTATTAAACATGTATTTCGTTATCTTCGATGAACAACTAACTTTGGTTTGTTTTATTCCAGAGGATCAAAACAAGAAATAACTGGTTATGCAGATGCAGGTTATTTGTCAGATCCACATAAAGCCAAGTCTCAAACAGGATATGTGTTCACATGTGGAGGTGCAGCGATCTCTTGGCGTTCACAAAAGAAGACACTTATTGCCACTTCTTCTAATCATGCTGAAGTCATAGCACTTCATGAAGCAAGTCGAGAATGTGTATGGCTAAGGTCTGTAACTCAACACATCCAAGAAACTTGTGGATTATCAGTCAACAGAGATCCAACAGTACTGTTTGAAGACAATGCTGCATGTGTCGCTCAAATGAAGGAAGGATTCATCAAAAGCGACCGTACCAAGCATATACCCCAAAGTTCTTCTCATTCAGCCAAGAGCTTGAAAAGGATAAGAAAATTAATATTCAGTATATCCGATCAAGTGATAATGTGGCAGATCTCTTTACAAAGGCGCTTCCCCCTACAACTTTCAGAAAGCTTATTCATGATATTGGGATGCGTCATAAGCGAGATTTATGAAGAAGAAATACTTATGTCAACTTGAGGGGGAGCTTACGTGGCTGCACTCTTTTTCCCTTACTATGGTTTTGTCCCACAGGGTTTTCCTGGTAAGATTTTTAACGAGGCAGCATAAAACACGTATACGGAGATGATGTACTCTTTTTCCCTTCGCTATGGTTTTATCCCACTGGGTTTTCCTAGTAAGATTTTTAATGAGACATCACGTATGGTGGACAGCCAAGGGGGAGTGTTAACAAAAGTCCAAAATGATGGCTGCCCACCTCCGTCAACACCTAACGTTACTATGCACCATTAATAAGTTTACTATGCGCTGATGTAAGCGATGACGCAAGCGACTGCATAGTGCCCCCAAGGTTTTCCTATAAATAGGCCCTTCCTGATTCATTTCAATGTACACAAATTCAGAAATCAATAAGAATTCCTACTTCTACTCTGTCTTTAAAATTTTCTACTTTGGTGTTATATTCTTGGAGTTTTACAACACAAAATATATTATAACTGACATTGTTAGAGGTTTTTTCTTCTTCTTTTTTGTTTTTTTTGTTTTTATGTTTTAGGAGCAATGATCAATATTGGATTGTGGACTCATACCAAGTGTTCATATTTGATTGGTGGTTGGCCAGCAAGAGAGCCACCATCTATGACTACTGCCCCCTTTTCTCTCTCTCTCCAAAATAAATAAACAAATAAATAATCAATCGAAAACCCTACCAACACAAAAATTGTCATTTTGGAGAACATATTTTCGCAACTGTCATCACAATCAGCTTAGAAACTAAGAAAAGTTAATTAAATCTTTACTTGCAAACAATTATGGAATGGAAAAAAATAATAAGGAAAGCGAAATGTGACCAGACAAAAAAAGGGAAACTGCTGAAACGTTACGTTGGCATATATTCTCTCCTTTAGGAATTGTTTTTTCCCCCACCTATCTTTTAAAATATTTAATTTAAGAGGACAATTTTTATTTATTTATTGACTTTTTTTTTTTGTTAATTATGGGGATGATTGATGTGTAATATATGAGTACGGACTTCTGAAAGAGACATGTAGCTCTCCAAATGGGAGGAAAATCTAAATCTTTAACCTAGAAATTTTCTTCTTGTGCTGATATTTTTTTTTTTTTTTTTTTTTTGTGTTGTAGATTGGCAACTTTTTCTTGCAGTCTCTTGCTTAAAAGAATTGACGTAACTGGTGAAAAATAATTAGGATAAATGTCATTTTTGGTCTGGGTAAAGTTTTTCATGCTGAAACTCTAGTAACATAACACCAACCAAATCCAAATTGATGAAAATTATATATCAACAACTTGACAATCTTTATCACCTACATCACTCCTCCATAATTCCCAATATTTATTCTAATTTCTTTATTGCTACTCACCCAATCCATTAATTAATTCTCAATCATTTTAATAATTACATCTTTTATTAATTTCCCTTAGCTTTTATTACCTCTCCCAACATTGCTTTGTTTGTGAGGCTTCCTATTTCTTGACTTTACTCTCACATCAAAACACAATAAACCTCCCCCTTCACTTATAAATAACATCCCCTTTTTACTCCCTCATTTCATCCAGCTCCTCGTTCATTTGTTCATCCAAGCCAAAAAAAAAAAAAGAGAGGAGGAAAAAATCTAAATCTTTCAAATCTCAAATTCCTATACTCCTAGAAATAAAATGAAGGGGACCTCTTTCTTTTTGCCTTTTTCTACCCTCTCTTTCTCCTCCTCTTCTTCTCCTCTCTTTGATAGTATCATGTGTGTGTTTCTATATAATAATAAACCAGCTGATACAGCAGACAACTTCGTTCCATATTGCAATAAAAGATCGTATCTCTCGAATTTTTTCGACGATCCTGTCGTACATTATCATCTTCATGTTTTAAAATATACACATATAAAAAATCAAGTGATTTGGAGTACGTTTACTCGTTGATCTAATCGTTTCATTTTATTCTACTGTTAAAAAAGGGCTAATGTTTGAACTCAGAAAACAATAGAGCAAACAAACTTCAAATCAGGTGACTTGTATATGTATATATTTTAGAATATGAAGATAATAATGTGCGGTCAAATCTTAAAAATTCAATCGAAAACTTGAGTTTTTGAGTGTGACATAGGACGGAGTTGTCTCTTGCGTCAGCTGATTTTCATTTTTCACACACATATATAGAAAAAGCGTTTAAAAATATTTGATAAATTAACTTTTCGTTTTTT
Source organism: Agave tequilana (assembly GCA_038442645.1). Lineage (NCBI taxonomy): Eukaryota > Viridiplantae > Streptophyta > Magnoliopsida > Asparagales > Asparagaceae > Agave > Agave tequilana. The sequence goes on along the minus strand of JAVJIF010009006.1, from coordinate 56,522 downwards.
TAAAACATAGAGCGGGTCTCCCATTTCCTCTTCCAATATTCTTGTTAATAATGTCTTCGATATATTTTGAATTTGTGACTATTTTGTTACAAGTCAGGTGTCTTACTAATTAATATTTTACTTTATTTAATAATATTTTTAATGTTTTTAATTTGTGACTTTCTTATTATAAGTCACATGTCTTGCTGCTAATTCGCCTTTTACTTTATTTAATAATATTTTCAACGCTTTGAGTTTGTGATTGTGACTTGTTATCACAAGTCACATGTCTTACTAACTCTTCTTTTATGAGAGCAGTTCTAAAGCTTTCTAAAGCAAACGGCTTTGCATGTAAGCCCGCCGTCACAATCAATGAGACTGACTTCTCGTTCACCGGCATAGCAAACCCTGGTGCCACCTGTTGGAATTGAAGAATATAAAGGTGAATCTTCGAGTTGAATTATGGCGAGATCCATTGATCGAATCAACCGGATGATGGTTGGAGTGTGTTCTCCTTCCATTTGTGATGAACGTGGTATATTCACATGTTCAATTCCGACTTCGAATGAATGAGATATTCAAGTCCAAAGATTGCCTAATTCAAAGCCAAAGGGACTAAAGTTAGGTACAAGCATTTAGTCCCACATTGGCCGTGTGATGGAAGCCTATGGGGTATAAATAGAAAAAAATGAGAACAAAGGGTGTGTCCTTTGGGTACTTGGAGTTTTCGCGCGCGAAAAGGAGGGAACTATGCACGTACATACGTACGTGCGTGCCGCCGCTGGCGGCGGCCGGCGGCCGGTGCCGGGTCGGGCTCGGGCTCGGGCTCGGGCTTGGGCTTGGGTCTGGGTTCGGGTTCCCTACCTGGCCTGGTTCTTTTTGAATCAGGGTCCATAGGTATGGGCCGAACCGCTCCAGCCCGCCCGCGAAAGGATTCGAACCACCCGCCAACGGGTGTCAGCGCGAACAGATCCGAACCGTTCGCCAACCGCTGTCGGAAAACCGACCGTGCGGTTGGGCGGTTGATCGGTTGCGACGGTTCTGTCCGAACCGTCGCAACTGTTGTCTTTTTAGCGGACGAGAATACCCTTCCGGAGTGCTATAAATAGCGCTCCAGAGGTTCATTCTCAGACACACCAAACAGAAAGATCTCTCTCTCTCTCTACAGTTCTGAATTAAGTTCTGAACTGGGCTCCAGCGAAGTGGGAATCCACGACTTCCAGAGCGACTTCCAGCGAAGTGGGAATCCGCGACTTCCAGCGTGAAGTGGGAATCCAAAGCAACTTCCTAAAAGGAGATTCTGCCAAATTATTCTGAAAGAGGAATCAGAAAATTCAACAGATTCTTTTATAAGACTCTGGTACTTCTGAAGAAAGATATTCTTCTACCTTCCTTCATCCTTAACAGTGGGTGCTCCTCCAAAAAGAGTAATGCAAATATTCATTTGAAATTTGTCATTATACCGCTGCTTTTATAATCCTGTGTAGGTACTGGTTGACTACGGTTCGACCGTACGGTGATTTGGTAGTGCTATCCAAATACCGTGAAGAAGTGTTGTATCTTGGGAGACCAGCGTCCATTATCCCGTTAGCACCGGTACGGGGGACGTAATTGTCTTAAGGAGATTCGCTCTAAGCGTACCTCACTTCAAATACTGTATAAGTGGATTAAGTCCTTTATACAGGGGATATATTCTACAGTATATCGAGATTGACTTAGATTCAGTCTAAGTGATACTGTATAAGTGGACTAAGTCTTTTATACAGGAAATATACTTTACAGTATATCGAGACTGACTTGGATTCAGTCTAATTGGTGCTTAAACCAAGGAAGGAAATTGAAAGGTGGTTCTTAAATTAAGGAACGTTCTATTGAACAGAAAACCTCCCACCTGATATTTGCCGACCTGGCCAATTAGATTGTTGATATCTCAGTGATCTTGATTAGTTGTCAGATTGATTCTTGTTAAGCAGAATTTCCAACAATCTTAAGACAATTAACGTTTCTTACTTCTGTTCTGCTTGAACTTGAAGAAGATGTCTGAGACAAATCAAGATAGCTCAAGTAAGGCACCAAACATGCCGCTACAAGCTTTGATGCCAACTCCGCTTCCTAACCCGAAGCCGGAGAAGCCAGGAAATTTGATGGCACAGAATTCAAGAGGTGGCAACATAAGATGATCTTCTACTTGACCACTCTTCATCTGACCAGATTCCTGCAAGAAGATCCACCAGAGCCTGCAACTGATGCATGGACTCAATGTGACTTCCTTTACCGAAATTATATTTTAAATGGACTGGATGACTCTCTTTACAATGTCTACAGTCCTATAACAACGGCAAAGAAGTTATGGGCCAGTCTTGACAAGAAGTACAAGACTGAGGATGCTGGTACTAAGAAGTTCGTCGTAGGACGATTTCTGGAGTACAAAATGGTGGACAGCAAGACTGTAATCAGTCAGGTGCAAGAGTTCCAACTTATCTTGCACGAGATAGAAGCCGAAGGTATGATCCTACCTGAAAATTTTCAGGTTGCTACTATCGTGGAGAAACTCCCACCTGCGTGGAGAGATTTCAAGAACTACCTTAAGCACAAGCGAAAGGAGTTAAAGTTGGAAGATCTCATTGTGAGGCTTCGAATCGAGGAGGACAACAGAAAGTCCGAGAAAAGGAGCAGTAAGAACTCCTACGAAGCAAAAACAAAAGTGATCGAAGACTCAAAGGGGAAAGCGTTTACTTCCAAAGGCTTAAAGCGGAAGAAGACTTCCCAAGGGTACAAAGGCAAGGTCCAAGAAGGCAAGAACATGCGCTTCAAAGGAACCTGCTACATTTACAACAAAGAGAGGCATAAGGCGAATGAATGTCGCAGCCGCCTCAAAAAGAACAAGAAGAGCCACCCACAGGCAAACTTGACCGACCATGAGTCTCCAAGCCTTTCAGCTGTGGTGTCAGAAGTGAATCTGACAACCAATAATAAGGATTGGTGGGTAGACACTGGGGCTACTCGGCACATCTGCTCGGAGAAATTGTTATTCTCAGAATATCAAATACTAGAGCAAGATGAGCAACTATTCATGGGGAATTCAGCCGTCTCAAAGGTTGAAGGAAAGGGCAAGGTCATCCTGAAGTGGACATCGGGGAAAGAGCTTACTCTTAACGATGTGCTTCATGTTCCAGACATCCGCAAGAATTTGATCTCCGGATCAATACTTAGTAAGAAAGGATTTAAAATGGTTTTTGAATCCGATAAATTTGTACTTACTAAGGGAGGGATGTATGTGGGAAAGGGTTATCTTGTTGATGGACTTTTTAAAGCCAATGTTGCAGTGGTAGATAAAAAGTCTGTGTATTTGTACCCAAAGCTTATAAATAAAGAAAAATCTTCTGTTTATTTGCTTGAGTCTCCTATTCTGTGGCATGCTAGATTAGGGCATGTAAATTACAAGTCTTTGAAAAACTTGTCTAATCTGGGATATATTCCTAAACTCAACTTGGAAGAAATTCGCAAGTGTGAGGTTTGTGTTGAGGCCAAGTTAGCTAAAAATTCATTTCACTCAATAGATCGAAATACAGAACCTTTAGGGTTAATTCATAGCGATCTATGTGACTTGAAGTTTATGCCAACTAGAGGCGGTAAAAAGTATTTTATTACTGTAACGCCCCGATCCCGTAGGTACGTGGACGTTATGGCGACGTACATACGCGAGGTTAAAACACGCTCGCGCGTACGTTAAGCCTCAGTACAGTACATAACCTCCATATAGACATGGGTCCCAGCATGAAATAAGTACAAGAATACCTGCAGAAATAGGTCAGCGATCATAATAGATATGAAAACAAGGATAAATAAGATAACAGAAATAAAGCACTAAAATACCTATGAATAGTCCTGATGCAGAATCTCCCATGTGACTCCAAGGCACTCTCTGAAGCTATGGTAACTCGGACCTCCAATCTGAGCATGCAAACCCAGGGTCGTCAGAAAGCGACCTAGTGAGTGGTAAAATAAAGAAGGCAGGAATATACTATAATAATATAAGCACGATAATAAGATATGAGATATGATGTGGTAACAGTAATAAGCAGTAAACAAATAAAAATATGTACTCATCGGGTCATGTCTCTAATCGTATCCAGTTTATATAATATATAATGTTATCTAATGGTGACGGGTGTACATGCTAGTGGTGATGTGATAGTATTGAACATGCAGATGTGCATATGCTACCCTACCAGTATACGGTGTGGTGCATAGACAGTAATGATGTATGCAAGGTATACAGAAAATAGAATATATGCACATATGCATGAATAGTATGCTACTACAGAAAGTGTAACATGTATCGGGTAAAGTAACAAATAAACTTGTAACATGATATCGGATAAATGATCAGGCACAATAACAAGTACAACTAAACATGTATCAGGCAAGAAACAGTAACAAGTAGTAAGCATGTATCAGGAAAAGAACAGTAACAAGTAGTAAGTATATATCAGGCAAGTCATGTGATTTATACAATAGTAGCAATCAGTACCATTTGTTATTTTAATCAATCTCTTCCAGTGTCCCATACCACTGGCAGTTCATACTGGAGCCCGCACTCCAGTCGAACTCATCCGGACATGGCCTACGGGTACCATTATCCAAACGAGAGAGTGACCAAATAACAAGTGTTCCCGACGTTCACTATTGTGTATGCTATTTTATTATGTTAATTGGAAACTCATGGTCGAGGAGTTCTTATCGGTGGATGTATCCCGTGCATACCCGGGATCACGGCCTTAAACAAGCCCCTGGCTGCCAGGACCAGGGCCCTCCGCTAAGAGGGGAGCATGAATCAAGTAACAAGAGCTCATGGAGCAATTGGTAGGCAGCCCTCCTACCGTCCCCTGTAGTGGGAAAACAATATGGATCCAGTACATCACCCGATAAGATCTAGTCAACCGTCAAGTCTCCCCCATACCCAAGTTATCATTATGATCTGATATGTCAAGTATACGATGTAACAAGAACAGATACAGTACATGATACGGGTAACATGATAACTGGACCAGAGTTCTGTTGATAGCATAGAACAATATAACAAGAAACGGGAACAATATAACATGAACAATATAACGGGAAACATGAACAATAGATGTGGAAATCCACATATAGCATATCAACAGCTCTCATGTCCAGTATCGGAAATATCCATATCATTGTAACAGGAATCAATCATATAACATGAATACGGGAACATGGAATAATAATACATGTAATAAGCATGGTGATCCATATGACAAGAAGATAGAAACAACACAGACATGTGTAACTGTAATATGTAAGCATGACATATATGTGTATGATGATCATGCTAATATGAAATGCAGTAGCCCGTGCAGTGATATGCCGTGAATCCATGTAACGAGGATAACAATACATTACATAACGGTATTTCGTAAATGGTACCGCTACGTATCGGTGTGCCTACGAAATAACAGGTGTGCCGTGTCATAGTATCTGTGTAACATGCACCGGTAATAACTGTAGTCGGTGTCTACTATCCTGTCCAGTGAACTACAGTATCCGTGTAGCCATAAGCCTGCGTAGCACTAATATATGTAGAACAGTAGTCGATAGTGTCTTATAGTAACGGTATCTAGCATGCATGTCTAGTACCAGTGAAATGTCATAGTGTATCTGTGGATCAGTATGCATGTAACGTGACTGTGATACAAGCCATGTCATAATGGTGTACACGAATATGGTGATATGGTGGCCCGGGTGTCAGTGGCTGTGAAGGTATGATGACTGTGTCCGGGTTGTCTCTGCCAGTATGTATTGGTAATCTAAGTGCCTCCTTATCTTTCTTCTAAATCAGGAAAGACCTAACCATGTGTTAGGTTATTCCTATTACCATGCATGTCCAATTATTATCAATTAATTATTAATAGGTATCAGTATTTATCCATAATCAAGATCTACCAATTCATTGCACTAAACATGATAAAAGGTAATTGATAAAATAAAAACACTCACAAACTAGCTACAGGACTGTAGCTCTCGTTCCCACGACCGCAACGGATCCAGAATCGCCTGAATCGGAGTCCGGATGCTCCCGATATCGCCCGAATACTAAATCATAACAAATAGGGTTAAATATATAAATAAAAATAATTCAAAATGCAATTAATAATATGTCACAGGGGATTTTCAGCAAATATACCTTTATTGGGTTTCGGATGCGGGTTTGGCTCTTAACGGGTCGGATCCACATCCACAACCCAAACCTATAAATTTAAGTTAAATGGATATTTGGGTTAACGGGTCGGGTTTAATGTTTAATGAGTTTATTGGGTTACAACCCAATAGAGGTAGTGGGTTCGGGTTAGACCCGAACCCACTCAAAGCAACAGGCAGCGGCAGCAGCAGCTTGCTGCTGCCGCGCCTCTAAGTGGCCCGACCGGCCAGCTCCGCTGGCCGGCGGCGCTGGTGATCCGCCGGCAGCGGCGGCCCCGGCCGCCGGCAGCGGCGGCCAGCCGAGAGAGAGAAAGAGGGATGGAGAGAGAGAGAGAGGGTGGGATTTACCGGAGAGAGAGAAGGAGTGGCCATGGCGGCCTCGCCGGAGAGGAGGCGCCGGGCTGGAGACGCGGCGGTGGTGCGCCAGGCTTGGGCACGGCGGCGGTCGGAGATATGAAGACCCGGAGGTGGTGGTGTCCGGTGGTGTTTGAGGGGCTGTGTGGGTTCGCGAGAAAGAGAGAGAGAGATAGAGGGAGAGAGTGTGTTTTAGAGAGAGAATTAGGGGAGAGGGGTTGTAGCTGATTCCAGAGAGAGAGAGTTTGAGGAGAGAGGAAATTTAAAGGGGAGAAGGCGGTGGAGATGGGGTCGTTGGGTCAAAGGCGGTGGTGAGGAACCGTGTAGAAGAAGGAAGAAGGGGAAAGAAAGAAAAGGAATAAAAAAAATAGTTAAAGAATTAAAATAATATTATTTAAGTTGGTTCCAAATTCGACTAGTCCCGAATGGTACCCAAAATTACAGAAAATAGAGAATATTATCCTGAGACGTAATATGAAGACGATTTATCGAAACTCAATCTTGTTTGTAAATTAAAAATCCCAGAGTGTCTCGCCGATACGGGCGACACCGGTTTTGCCCGGATTTCGATAAATTCAGAAAAATTCCCAAAAATACCCAAACGTAGATAACACGATTTTAAGACTTTTGGTGAAAGAGGATTCTCAAATTTTACTCCGTTTGTGAGATAAAAATCGGAAGGCCGGTAATCGGTATCGGTCGACACCGACTACGGAGATTTTCCAAAATAATCCAGAAAAATTCCAGAAAATCTTGAAAAATCTAAAATATTAGAAAATGATTTTTGAAACTGAAATCAGGTCAATCGGAATACTACAGAAGTCAAATCAAATTTGTACTTCGTATCGCGTACAGATACGGTGATACGTACACCGGGGATCAGGGTGTTACATTTCTCCCCACCTTACAAAAAATTGCGTCCTCGCAATTTCAATCAGGTGTGAGAACAAGATTTTCACCCCAAGGCCGAAAGGTGACGGGTCCACGACACTTCTGCTGCGCACTCTGCTATCTATAAGGCACTCGGGATAGAGAAGTAAACTAACACGAATGGGTTGGATGTAAGAAGATGCAAGGAAAGCGAGGAGAAAATCGGATATTCTGGGGGACAACTGGAAGGAAAGAAGGAAGACAAACGGGTCAAGAAATGAATTGTCAAGGTCATGGTATTCTTGTACTCATTGCTGGAATCCCCAAATTCAGATACAGATCAGTTAATCTGAACCTGATTGTACTGTTGGTAAGAGCCCGAGGATTGACCTAGGTGGTTCCTCACACTAGGTGTGAACCTAGGCTCTGATACCACTATGTAATGCCCCGATCCCGTAGGTACGAGGACGTTATGGCGACGTACATACGCGAGGTTAAAACACGCTCGCGCGTACGTTAAGCCTCAGTACAGTACATAACCTCCATATAGACATGGGTCCCAGCATGAAATAAGTACAAGAATACCAAGAAATAGGTCAGCGATCATAATAGATATGAAAACAAGGATAAATAAGATAACAGAAATAAAGCACTAAAATACCTATGAATAGTCCTGATGCAGAATCTCCCATGTGACTCCAAGGCACTCTCTGAAGCTATGTTAACTCGGACCTCCAATCTGGGCATGCAAACCCAGGGTCGTCAGAAAGCGACCTAGTGAGTGGTAAAATAAAGAAGGCAGGAATATACTATAATAATACAAGCACGATAATAAGATATGAGATATGATGTGGTAACAGTAATAAGCAGTAAACAAATAAAAATATGTACTCATCGGGTCATGTCTCTAATCGTATCCAGTTTATATAATATATAATGTTATCTAATGGTGACGGGTGTACATGCTAGTGGTGATGTGATAGTATTGAACATGCAGATGTGCATATGCTACCCTACCAGTATACGGTGTGGTGCATAGACAGTAATGATGTATGCAAGGTATACAGAAAATAGAATATATGCACATATGCATGAATAGTATGCTACTACAGAAAGTGTAACATGTATCGGGTAAAGTAACAAATAAACTTGTAACATGATATCGGATAAATGATCAGGCACAATAACAAGTACAACTAAACATGTATCAGGCAAGAAACAGTAACAAGTAGTAAGCATGTATCAGGAAAAGAACAGTAACAAGTAGTAAGTATATATCAGGCAAGTCATGTGATTTATACAATAGTAGCAATCAGTACCATTTGTTATTTTAATCAATCTCTTCCAGTGTCCCATACCACTGGCAGTTCATACTGGAGCCCGCACTCCAGTCGAACTCATCCGGACATGGCCTACGGGTACCATTATCCAAACGAGAGAGTGACCAAATAACAAGTGTTCCCGACGTCCACTATTGTGTATGCTATTTTATTATGTTAATTGGAAACTCATGGTCGAGGAGTTCTTATCGGGTGGATGTATCCCGTGCATACCCGGGATCACGGCCTTAAACAAGCCTCTGGCTGCCAGGACCAGGGCCCTCCGCTAAGAGGGGAGCATGAATCAAGTAACAAGAGCTCATGGAGCAATTGGTAGGCAGCCCTCCTACCGTCCCCTGCAGTGGGAAAACAATATGGATCCAGTACATCACCCGATAAGATCTAGTCAACCGTCAAGTCTCCCCCATACCCAAGTTATCATTATGATCTGATATGTTAAGTATACGATGTAACAAGAACAGATACAGTACATGATACGGGTAACATGATAACTGGACCAGAGTTCTGTTGATAGCATAGAACAATATAACGAGAAACGGGAACAATATAACATGAACAATATAACGGGAAACATGAACAATAGATGTGGAAGTCCACATATAACATATCAACAGCTCTCATGTCCAGTATCGGAAATATCCATATCATTGTAACAGGAATCAATCATATAACATGAATACGGGAACATGGAATAATAATACATGTAATAAGTATGGTGATCCATATGACAAGAAGATAGAAACAACACAGACATGTGTAACTGTAATATGTAAGCATGACATATATGTGTATGATGATCATGCTAATATGAAATGCAGTAGCCCGTGCAGTGATATGCCGTGAATCCATGTAACGAGGATAACAATACATTACATAACGGTATTTCGTAAAATGGTACCGCTACGTATCGGTGTGCCTACGAAATAACAGGTGTGCCGTGTCATAGTATCTGTGTAACATGCACCGGTAATAACTGTAGTCGGTGTCTACTATCCTGTCCAGTGAACTACAGTATCCGTGTAGCCATAAGCCTGCGTAGCACTAATATATGTAGGAACAGTAGTCGATAGTGTCTTATAGTAACGGTATCTAGCATGCATGTCTAGTACCAGTGAAATGTCATAGTGTATCTGTAGATCAGTATGCATGTAACGTGACTGTGATACAAGCCATGTCATAATGGTGTACACGAATATGGTGACATGGTGGCCCGGGTGTCAGTGGCTGTGAAGGTATGATGACTGTGTCCGGGTTGTCTCTGCCAGTATGTATTGGTAATCTAAGTGCCTCCTTATCTTTCTTCTAAATCAGGAAAGACCTAACCATGTGTTAGGTTATTCCTATTACCATGCATGTCCAATTATTATCAATTAATTATTAATAGGTATCAGTATTTATCCATAATCAAGATCTACCAATTCATTGCACTAAACATGATAAAAGGTAATTGATAAAATAAAAACACTCACAAACTAGCTACAGGACTGTAGCTCTCGTTCCCACGATCGCAACGGATCCAGAATCGCCTGAATCGGAGTCCGGATGCTCCCGATATCGCCCGAATACTAAATCATAACAAATAGGGTTAAATATATAAATAAAAATAATTCAAAATGCAATTAATAATATGTCACAGGGGATTTTCAGCAAATATACCTTTATTGGGTTTCGGATGCGGGTTTGGCTCTTAACGGGTCGGATCCAGATCCACAACCCAAACCTATAAATTTAAGTTAAATGGATATTTGGGTTAACGGGTCGGGTTTAATGTTTAATGAGTTTATTGGGTTACAACCCAATAGAGGTAGTGGGTTCGGGTTAGACCCGAACCCACTCAAAGCAACAGGCAGCGGCAGCAGCAGCTTACTGCTGCCGCGCCTCTAAGTGGCCCGACCGGCCAGCTCCGCTGGCCGGCGGCGCTGGTGATCTGCCGGCGGCGGCCCCGGCCGCCGGCAGCGGCGGCCAGCCGGGAGAGAGAAAGAGGGATGGAGAGAGAGAGAGAAGTAGGGAGAGAGAGGGAGGGATTTACCGGAGAGAGAGAAGGAGTGGCCATGGCGGCCTTGCCGGAGAGGAGGCGCCGGGCTGGAGACGCGGCGGTGGTGCGCCAGGCTTGGGCACGGCGGCGGTCGGAGATATGAAGACCCGGAGGTGGTGGTGTCCGGTGGTGTTTGAGGGGCTGTGTGGGTTCGCGAGAGAGAGAGAGAGAGATAGAGGGAGAGAGTGTGTTTTAGAGAGAGAATTAGGGGAGAGTGGTTGTAGCTGATTCCAGAGAGAGAGAGAGAGTTTGAGGAGAGAGGAAATTTAAAGGGGAGAAGGCGGTGGAGATGGGGTCGTTGGGTCAAAGGCGGTGGTGAGGAACCGTGTAGAAGAAGGAAGAAGGGGAAAGAAAGAAAAGGAATAAAAAAATAGTTAAAGAATTAAAATAATATTATTTAAGTTGGTTCCAAATTCGACTAGTCCCGAATGGTACCCAAAAATTACAGAAAATAGAGAATATTATCCTGAGACGTAATATGAAGACGATTTATCGAAACTCAATCCTGTTTGTAAATTAAAAATTCCGGAGTGTCTCGCCGATACGGGCGACACCGGTTTTGCCCGGATTTCGATAAATTCAGAAAAATTCCCAAAAATACCCAAACGTAGATAACACGATTTTAAGACTTTTGGTGAAAGAGAATTCTCAAAATTTTACTCCGTTTGTGAGATAAAAATCGGAAGGCCGGTAATCGGTATCGGTCGACACCGACTACGGAGATTTTCCAAAATAATCCAGAAAAATTCCAGAAAATCCTGAAAAATCTAAAATATTAGAAAATAATTTTTGAAACTGAAATCAGGTCAATCGGAATACTACAGAAGTCAAATCAAATTTGTACTTCGTATCGCGTACAGATACGGTGATACGTACACCGGGATCAGGGTGTTACAATTACTTTTATCGATGACTGTACAAGATACTGTTATGTGTATCTTTTAAACAGTAAGGATGAGGCAATAAATATGTTTACAACATATAAAACCGAAGTTGAGAATCAACTCAACAAGAAAATCAAGATTCTAAAATCCGATAGAGGCGGAGAATATGAATCAAATGATTTTAGTGAGTTATGTGCTAGTTTTGGTATAATACATCAAACTACAGCACCATACACTCCTCAGCAGAATGGAATTGCTGAACGGAAGAACAGAACTTTGAAGGAGATGGTTAATTCCATGCTCGTAAGTTCTGGAGCTCCGCAGAACTTGTGGGGGGAAGCTCTATTAACTGCAAATCATATTCTAAATAGAGTACCCCACAAGAAACTTGGTCTAATACCATTCGAGTTATGGCATGGAAGGACACATTCCTACCATTACCTCAAAATGTGGGGGTGCCTAGCAAAGGTGCTAGCTCCATTACCTAAAAAGACTAAGTTGGGAGCAAAAACTATGGACTGCGTATTCATAGGCTATGCCTTGAATAGTAGTGCCTACAGATTTCTGGTTCATAAATCAGAAATACCAGATATTCATGTAAACATGATTATCGAATCTCGAGATGCTGTGTTCTTTGAAGACATCTTTCCGTACAAACGGGAAGCAGATAAGACTTCTGGGAAAAGAACACACGAGATGGCGTTCAGGGACGAAAGCCCCGAGGAACCAATTGTAAATGCGGAAATTGAACCAAGAAGAAGTCAGAGATCTAGAATCTCAAAATCTTTTGGTCCAGATTTCATAGCATACGCTATTGAGAGCGAGCCTCAAACATTTAAAGAGGCTATGTCAACCCCAGAAGCACAAATGTGGAAAGAAGCTATAAATAGCGAAATAGAATCCATACTAAGTAATCATACTTGGAAATTGGTAAACTTGCCTCCTGGAACTAAACCAATTGGGTGTAAGTGGATTTTCAAACGAAAATTAAAACCCGATGGATCTATCGATAAGTACAAGGCTAGATTAGTAGCCAAGGGTTATCGACAAAAAGAAGGACTTGACTACTTCGATACTTATTCACCAGTAACAAGAATAACGTCCATACGGATGTTGATTGCGATTGCAGTATTGCACAACTTAGATATCCATCAAATGGATGTCAAGACTGCATTCTTAAATGGTGAATTAAGTGAAGAGATATATATGGAGCAACCTGAAGGATTTAAAGTCAAGGGCCAAGAACACAAGGTGTGTAAATTGGTAAAATCCTTATACGGTTTAAAACAGGCTCCAAAACAATGGCATGAGAAATTTGATAGTGTCATGATCAAAGATGGATTCACTATCAATGAATGTGATAAGTGTGTTTACACGAAAACAGTTGGAAATGCATGTATCATTGTTTGTCTTTATGTAGACGACATGTTGATACTTGGGACTAATATTGAGATTATTAAGTCCACTAAAAGAATGTTATCCAACAGTTTTGATATGAAGGATCTGGGGTTGCTGATGTAATTTTAGGAATTAAAATTACTAGAATACCAGATGGAATCAGTCTATCTCAATCTCACTACGTGAAAAAGATGATAGAAAGATTCAAGGATCATGGGATAAAAGAGAATACAAATCCTTTTCTCCCACACGTCCACCTTCATAAGAATACAGGAACTGGAATACGCCAGTTGGAGTATTCTCAGATTATCGAAAGTCTAATGTATTTAATGAATTGCACTAGACCCGATATTGCTTACGCTGTAAGCAAATTAAGTAGATACACTAGCAATCCTAGTGATCTACACTGGACCGCTCTACTACGAGTATTGGGTTACGTATCACATACCAAGGAATATGCCTTGAGATATGGACAGTATCCTCCTGTACTGGAAGGATACAGTGATGCTAATTGGATTGCAGATTCTGAGGAATCAAAATCAACTAGCGGATACGTATTTACTCTAGCAGGAGCAGCGGTATCATGGAAATCTTCTAAGCAAACATGTATTGCCCGTTCCACTATGGAATCGGAATTCATAGCCTTAGATAAGGCTGGAGAAGAAGCAGAATGGCTTCGACAATTCTTAGAAGATATACCATTATGGCAAAAGCCAGTGCCCGCTATATATATACACTGCGATAATCAAGCAGCTATATCTAGGGCACAAAATGTTTTATACAACGGTAAGTCTAGACATATTCGTCGTAGACATAATACCGTGAAGCAGTTGCTCTCAAATGGAATTATCTCTATTGACTTTGTATCGTCAAAGGATAATTTAGCGGATCCGCTTACTAAAGTTTAAGTGGAGAGCGTATAAACTGCGCATCGAGGGGAATGGGTCTAAAAGCCAAACCTTACCGAGTCAGCTTAATGGAAACCTCACTTAGCGACTGGAGATCCCACGGACTAAGTTCAAGAGGAAAAACTATTTATGATTGACTCAGCAAGTAAGCACTTGGGAGCTTGACTCCAATCCATTCCTAAGGTGCACATAAGTGCTTTTCTACAAGTGGATTAAGGATAAGCTTAAATGCTTTTAATGATGCCTATATCTTGTTACTAAACAAGTGGAGTAGAGTAGACTACTCTTAATAGGTCCATCACCTATGTGAGTATAGAGTTGGGTCGGCTCTTTGGGAATCTCTATGGAGGCTGTTATTCCCTAAAGATACTCTCTGAAACCAAGAATGTCTAGGGCCAAAACGGACACAACAGAGAACCAAGTTAATTTGGAAAGTCACTGTGTGAAGCTTGTTGACTTGGTTTACACTAACGGCTAACAGTTCAAGACCTAGTTCACTGATTAGCCAGTAAGTCCGATAAAGATTTCGCTATGGAAGGTTCAAGACCTAGTTCACCTATCCTTATGCAGTTTCTTTTCTCAAGTACCTTTCACAATAGAGTCAGTCTCTTTATGTGTCATTTCCTTGAATCTCCATTCATTGTGGGGGATTGTTGGAATTGAAGAATATAAAGGTGAATCTTCGAGTTGAATTATGGCGAGATCCATTGATCGAATCAACCGGATGATGGTTGGAGTGTGTTCTCCTTCCATTTGTGATGAACGTGGTATATTCACATGTTCAATTCCGACTTCGAATGAATGAGATATTCAAGTCCAAAGATTGCCTAATTCAAAGCCAAAAGGGACTAAAGTTAGCTACAAGCATTTAGTCCCACATTGGCCGTGTGATGGAAGCCTATGGGGTATAAATAGAGAAAAATGAGAACAAAGGGTGTGCCCTTTGGGTACTTGGAGTTTTCGCGCGCGAAAAGGAGGGAACTATGCACGTACATACGTACGTGCGCGCACGCGCGCCGCCGCTGGCGGCGGCCGGCCGGCCGGGCTCGGGCTTGGGTCTGGGTCTGGGTTCGGGTTCCCTACCTGGCCTGGTTCTTTTTAAATCAGGGTCCGTAGGTATGGGCCGAACCGCTCCAGCCCGCCCGCGAAAGGATTCGAACCACCCGCCAACGGGTGTCCGCGCGAACAGATCCGAACCGTTCGCCAACCGCTGTCGGAAAACCGACCGTGCGGTTGGGCGGTTGATCGGTTGCGACGGTTCTGTCCGAACCGTCGCAACTGTTGTCTTTTTAGCGGACGAGAATACCCTTCCGGAGCGCTATAAATAACGCTCCAGAGGTTCATTCTCAGACACACCAACAGAAAGATCTCTCTCTCTCTCTCTCTACAGTTCTGAATTAAGTTCTGAACTGGGCTCCAGCGAAGTGGGAATCCACGACTTCCAGAGCGACTTCCAGCGAAGTGGGAATCCGCGACTTCCAGCGTGAAGTGGGAATCCAAAGCAACTTCCTAAAAGGAGATTCTGCCAAATTATTCTGAAAGAGGAATCAGAAAATTCAACAGATTCTTTTATAAGACTTGTTGTCTGAATCTGGTACTTCTGAAGAAAGATATTCTTCTACCTTCCTTCATCCTTAACAGTGGGTGCTCCTCCAAAAAGAGTAATGCAAATATTCATTTGAAATTTGTCATTATACCGCTGCTTTTATAATCCTTTGTAGGTACTGGTTGACTACGGTTCGACCGTACGGTGATTTGGTAGTGCTATCCAAATACCGTGAAGAAGTGTTGTATCT
Organism: Agave tequilana; assembly: GCA_038442645.1. Classification (NCBI taxonomy): domain Eukaryota; kingdom Viridiplantae; phylum Streptophyta; class Magnoliopsida; order Asparagales; family Asparagaceae; genus Agave; species Agave tequilana. The sequence continues at coordinate 40,736 of JAVJIF010009006.1, read as the reverse complement.
TGGGAGACCAGCGTCCATTATCCCGTTAGCACCGGTGCGGGGGACGTAATTGTCTTAAGGAGATTCGCTCTAAGCGTACCTCACTTCAAATACTGTATAAGTGGATTAAGTCCTTTATACAGGGGATATACTCTACAGTATATCGAGATTGACTTAGATTCAGTCTAAGTGATACTGTATAAGTGGACTAAGTCCTTTATACAGGAAATATACTTTACAGTATATCGAGACTGACTTGGATTCAGTCTAATTGGTGCTTAAACCAAGGAAGGAAATTGAAAGGTGGTTCTTAAATTAAGGAACGTTCTATTGAACGGAAAACCTCCCACCTGATATTTGCCGACCTGGCCAATTAGATTGTTGATATCTCAGTGATCTTGATTAGTTGTCAGATTGATTCTTGTTAAGCAGAATTTCCAACACCACCAACACCACCATGGGATCCCTTTGTCATCGACGCCAATGTCGAGAAGATCCCCGGCCTGAACACCCTCGGCATCCCCATGTCTCGCATCGACTACGCCCCGGGGGGCGTCAACCCCCATCACACCCACCCACGCGCCACCGAGATGGTGTTCGTGCTCGAGGGCCAGCTCGACGTAGGATTCATCACCACGGCCAACAAGCCCATCATGAAGACCATCACCAAGGGCGAAGTCTTCGTGTTTCCGAAGGGGCTGGTGCATTTCCAAAAGAAGAACGGCAACGTGGGCGCGTCGGTGATCGCGGCGTTCAACAGCCAGCTGCAGGGGACGCAGTCCATTGCTGTGACCCTCTTCGCCTCTCGTCGCCGGCCGTGCCCGACATCGCGCTCACCAAGGCGTTCCAGGTCGATCAGGAGCAGGCTTGCACCCAAGAAGTGAACTCAGCTCCTCCATTGTGTGTTCTTGGAGTCTCTTTCTTCGATTCAGATTTGAGCTGTGTGTGTATGATTTGTTTTGTTGAAGAAATCGAATTTGAATCCGGGCAATCAAAAACTGGAAATATTCAATTTAAATCCTCTCATGTGTGTTAGAGTTGGTGGATAATTCAAGTCAACAATTAAGCTCAGGCTCCATACGCGCACACTCCAGGGTTGAACACAAAATTCAACCAAGACACTGAAAACTACAGAACTGTACAGCCACGACAACCATCTAGACCGTGAGAAGACAGAAACCCTTTAGGGCCAATAAGTGCATTAGTTTAAAAATAATAATAATGAGATCATAGTTTATACGAAAAATTGAGGACTAAAAAGAAAAGAAACATGAAGAAAGAAAAAGATTCACGCAGCTGAACCTAAAAATTAGGATAACGAGATCGTTGTTGAAGAAGTCTAAATCACTCCGAAGGTGATAGCCACTCAAATCATGCCTTCCTCCGAATGTGAAGATTCTAAACACACCGAGGTGATAGCTACTACATACAGCTGTGGTTTCTTGATGAGGTTTTATATATATATATATATAATATATATATATATATATATATATATATATATAGTAAAAATCGTGGGGCAAAAACCTCTGGAATTTTATTAAAAAATGCTTAACGTGTTAGTTAAGCCTTCCTTTTTTTTTAGCTAAGTTTGTTTCTGTTCTTTTCCCATTCCGCATGTACGTGCGCACGAGCCCCAGATTGTGGAAGCCGTGCGCGAGGTGGTCATGCTGTGCGTGGCCACTATCCTATTTTGTAGGCCCTCTTTCTCTTTGTTTTGCATAATAAAGGAGAAGTAAAAAACCAAAAAGCTGCATCTTCTCGCAGCACAAAAAAATCCTCTCCTCTATTTTCTTTCTTTTTTTGTTCTCAGGTTCACCAGCTTGCCGCCTGCCGCCGCTCGCCATCACCGGACCTCGCAGGTCTATCACCTGGTATCAGAGCAACTCTGGGCACATGGCATCACGCGAGGAATGTTCGGTTACACCGAGTGAACGACGCGGGAGGTCTCCTTCGCGCAAGCCGCGGGGGAAGGAGCAAGTTGTGGTGGAGCGCGTCATCGAGAAGGTTGTGCCGGCAGGCCCGGTCAAATACCCCGTTCTCACCAAGACAAATTACAACGAGTGGTCTCTGCTGATGAAGATCAAGCTGGAGGCGCGCTCGCTGTGGGACGCGGTCGAAGTCGGCGACGCCGAGTTCCAAGTGGATCGGATGGCGCTCGACGCGATCTGCAGCGCCGTGCCGGTGGATATGCTCTCCACGCTCGCGACCAAGGAGTCGGCGAAGGAGGCGTGGGACTGCCTCAAGACCATGCGGATCGGCGACGACCGAGTCCGCAAGGCAACCACGCAGAAGCTGCGGCGCGAGTACGAGCTGCTCGCGTTCCGTGATGGGGAGTCCGTGGAGGATTTCGCTATGCGCCTCAACAACCTCACCAACGAGCTGGCAACCCTGGGCGATCCCGAGCCCAAGTCCAAGATCGTCGACAAGTATCTCCGAGTCGCTCGCCCGAGGTACAAGCAGCTTGTTCTTTCCATAGAAACTTTACTTGATGTGGATGACCTGTCTGTAGAGGAGATCACCGGCCGCCTCAAAGCAGCCGAAGACGACATCGACCCTGTCAACGGTCGGGACGGCGACAAACTGTATCTCACGGAGGAACAATGGCTAGAGAGGTACAAGCAGAAGGAGGCGGCAAGCTCTCGCCGTGGCGTCGGTTCCGGCGGGCATGGCAAGCGCGGTCGCAGCGGAAGAGGCGGTAAATCCGGAAGAAGGGGGAGCTCAAATGGCGACGGCGGGGACGCTACAAGCCACCGCCGGGCCGAAATGGAGACAAGTGCCACAGTTGCGGCAAGATTGGCCATTGGGCCAAGGACTGCATGAGCAAACCTAGGCAGGAGCAGACCCATGTGGCTGAGGACGATGAGCCGAGCCTCCTCCTCGTCCACAACGACGACAACTCGTCGACGACCCCGGCAATAACGCCATGCTCATGTACGCAGGTACCACCATCCGCAAGTGGACAAGCATCCTCGGAGCCGAGCAAGCAGCTGCTCATCTCATCATGTGCATTGGAGTTGTCATCTTCAAGCACTCTAGCTCCAACCTCACCAATGGAGCCCGCGTCTCCCTTACCACTGGCACCCTTTCATCATGTGGTGCTGATGGAAGAAAAGGCGTATGCCGTCCACGGCAATGAAGAGAGCAGCCCCAAGAAGTGGATCTTCGACACTGGAGCGTCAAACCACATGACGGGCTCCAAGGCCGCCTTCTCCGACCTCGACACTGGTGTGACCGGCTCCGTCAAGTTCGGTGACGGCTCTGTCGTTCGCATCGAGGGATGCGGCACGGTCCTCTTCGCATGCAAGAATGGCGAGCATCGCACCCTCGCCAACGTCTACTACATCCCGCGCCTCACCGCCAACATCATCAGCTGCGGGTAGCTGGACGAGGCCGGATTCCAGATCCTTGTGCAGGACGGCGTGATGCGTGTCCGCGACGAGCACATGCGGCTGCTGGCCAAGATCCATCGCAGTCCGGGCAGGCTGTACGTGCGCGACATCGACATCGCACGGCCAGTCTGCCTGAACGCGGTCGCCGGCGAGGATGCGTGGCGCTGGCACACCCGATTCGGCCACATCAACTTCGCCGCACTGCGCAAGATGGGGCGAGAGGAGCTTGTTCGCGGGTTGCCGCTCTTATCGCAGGTTGAGCAGGTGTGCGAGGCATGCCTGGCCGGCAAGCACCGGCGTTCCCCATTCCCGCACCAAGCACAGAGACGCTCGACGGAGGTGCTCGAGCTGGTGCAACGGCGACCTCTGCGGCCCAATCACCCCGGCAACACCGAGCGGCAACCGCTACTTCCTTCTTCTCGTCGATGACTACAGCCGGTACATGTGGGTGGCCTTGCTTCCCACAAAGGATGCCGTGCCGGCGGCGATCCAGCGGATCCAGGCGGCAGCTGAGCGTAAGAGCGGAAGAAGCTGCGCTCTGCGTACCGATCGCGGGGGAGAGTTCACGGTGGGCAACTTCAACAAATACTTCGCCGAGCTGGGCATCCGGCGTGAGCTGACGGCGCCATACACGCCGCAACAAAATGGCGTCGTCGAGCGCAGGAACCAGACTGTGGTCGGCACAGCGCGGAGCATGCTCAAGGCGAAGGGGCTCCCAGGCAAGTTTTGGGGCGAAGCGGTGACAACGGCGGTCTACATCCTGAACCGCGCGTCGACCAAGGGAGCTGGGGGCAGGACACCGTACGAGCTGTGGACGGGCAGCAGGCCGGGGGTGCACCATCTGCGAACTTTCGGCTGCGTCGCACACGTCAAGACGACCGGACACCTCAAGAAGCTCGACGACCGCAGCAAGCCGACGATCTTCATCGGATACGAGCCGGGCTCCAAGGCGTACCGCACCTATGACCCGGCGAATAGGCGTGTGTGCGTCACACGCGACGTGGTGTTCGACGAGGAGGCGAAGTGGAAATGGGACGGCGACCAAGTCGACAGCGACTTCTTCATCGACTATGTGACCGTGAGTCATCCCGAGGTGGTGATCACGCACCAGGAGGAGCAGGCGGCGCCCGCTGCGCCGAGCACACCGCGACATCCCCTGCACCAGGCATACAGCCGGCGTCCCCTGCACCAGGCACACCAGTGTCGCCCGACCTCGACGCGGACCACGACGACGCGCCCCTTCGGCTTCGCAGCATCGGGGACGTCATCGGGCCAGCGGCAATTCCGGGTTTGGCACGACGGGAGCTTGGGGAGGATTTGTTGATGGTGAACACCGACGAGCCGGCGTCATTCCAAGAAGCTCAAGCGTACGAGTGTTGGCGGAAGGCGATGCTCGACGAGATGACAGCGATCGAGGCCAATGGAACATGGGAGCTGGTCGAGGCACCGGCGAACCATCGCCCGATCGGCCTCAGTGGGTCTTTAAGACTAAGAAGGATGCAGCCGGGGTCGTCACCAAGCACAAGGCACGTCTTGTGGCAAAAGGCTACGTGCAGCAACAAGGCGTCGACTTTGATGAAGTCTTCGCGCCGGTGGCACGGCTTGAGTCTGTTCGGCTCCTGCTGGCACACGCGGCAAGCGAGGGGTGGCCGGTCCATCACATGGACGTCAAGTCGGCCTTCCTCAATGGGGAACTCCAGGAAGTGGTCTACGTCACGCAGCCACCGGGTTTCATCGTCGCCGGCGAAGAGCAAAAGGTGCTGCGCCTGTCCAAGGCGCTCTATGGGCTTCGCCAAGCACCACGCGCCTGGTACGCTAAGCTGGACGCGTCGTTGGTGGCGCTCAGTTTCCGGCGCAGCGAGTCTGAGCATGCCGTGTACATGCGTGGCGTGGGCGAGCATCGGCTCGTGGTGGGCGTCTACGTCGATGATCTCATCATCACCGGCGGCAGCCACTCTGAGCTCAAGCAGTTCAAGAGGAGATGAAGGCCACGTTCCAGATGGCGGATCTGGGACTGCTGCGCTACTACCTCGGCCTGGAGGTGGTCCAGAACAACGGCGGCATCACCGTGAGCCAAGGAGCCTATGCGGTGAAGATCCTGACAGCAGCAGGCCTGAGTGACTGCAACCCGAGCCACACTCCTATGGAGTCCCGCCTGAAATTAAGTAGGCAAGCACTGCCCCTGCCGTAGATGCTACTGAATATCGCAGAATCGTGGGCGCCTTGCGTTACCTGGTGAACACAAGGCCGGACATCGCGTATGCCGTGGGGTACGTCAGCAGGTTCATGGAGAAGCCTACAACAGAGCATCTGGTGGCCGTCAAGCGCGTGCTGCGCTACGTAGCAGGGACGGTGAACTTCGGTGCCACTATGGAAGGAAGAAAGGAGGCAGTGACTTGGTCGGCTATAGCGATAGCGACCTTGCCGGAGATGTTGATACACGCAAGAGCACCACTGGCGTGTTGTTCTTCCTTGGCGGCAATCTGGTCACTTGGCAATCCCAGAAGCAGAAGGTGGTGGCCTTGTCGAGCTGCGAGGCAGAGTACATTGCGGCCACCACGGCTACATGTCAGGGTGTTTGGCTGGCACGACTCCTTGCCGAGCTCAGGGGAGAAGAAGAAACCGGCGCAATCACTCTGAAGATCGACAATCAATCTGCGATCCAGTTGAGCAAGAACCCTGTGTTCCACGATCGCAGCAAACATATAGACACCAAGTATCACTTCATCAGGCAGTGTATCGAGGAGAACAGGGTAAGGGTGGAGTCAATCGACACCAACAATCAACTGGCAGATATCTTGACGAAGGCGCTCGGACGTGAGAGGTTCATTCAGCTGCGTTCCAGACTTGGCCTCGTCGAGATCAAAGCAAAGCAAGGCTTAGGGGGAAAATTGTTAGTTAAGCCTTCCTTTTTTTTTAGCTAAGTTTGTTTCTGTTCTTTTCCCATTCCGCATGTACGTGCGCACGAGCCCCAGATTGTGGAAGCCGTGCGCGAGGTGGTCATGCTGTGCGTGGCCACTATCCTATTTTGTAGGCCCTCTTTCTCTTTGTTTTGCATATAAAGGAGAAGTAAAAAAACCAAAAGCTGCATCTTCTCGTAGCACAAAAAAAATCCTCTCCTCTATTTTCTTTCTTTTTTGTTCTCAGGTTCACCAGCTTGCCGCCTGCTGCCGCTCGCCATCACCGGACCTCGCAGGTCTATCATAACGAAACATTCCCAAAACAATGGTACAAATTCCAGATTCTTCTTTTCTCTTGGAGCGGGCAAGTTGAAATTCAAAATTCAAATTGTCCGCCACCACTCCTCGCCACAATCCGCAGACCCATAGTGCGCTCATCGCTGATGTCGACTTTCGCCGACTTGGAACAATACCTCATCGAGACCAGGGTCTCGCCGGCTGCACCCGCCGCCGCCTCGTGGCCAACAGAAAGTCGCGGCCTCGCCACCTCTACCCTTCCTCGATGACCTCGTCCCACGCCTTGTCGATCTTCGCCGGATCTTCGTCGGCCCTACCTTGTCTCGCGGTGATCCTTACTTGAGGTTTGTATTACCATTTTGGTAAGTTTTTGTGTTTCTATTCTTACTGATTAATTCGAATGAGGATTTCGAGTTTAAGACACCGTCTTTTCCCTTCGGCTAAAAAAAACTAATTTAGGATAATGTCATTTTTTTTTTTTTTTTTTTTTGGTACCAACCAAAATCTAGAATGTCCTGAAACTTCTAAATGACAGCTTGAGACTAGTCAACCCTTCCTACGTCTCCATCTCATCTAACTCCCAGTTCCTTCATTACTCCCAAAGTCTCTTCTCATTTCTTTATTATCACTCAATCTCACCAATTAGTCCTTAATTTAATTGACTAATTTATTCCAAATTTTCCTCCCTCTCTCTCTCTCTCTCTCTCTCTCTCTCACATTTTCCACATTTCTTTGTTTGTGAGTCTTCCCATTTCATGCCTTCACTCTCACATCATCAAGACACCTTCCCCTCCCAACAAACCCCCCCCCCACCTTATAAATGCCTTCCACCTTTTCCTCTCTCTAATTCATTCATTCATCCACTCTCTCTCTCTCTCTCTCTCTCACTCTCTCATCCATTCACTCTTCCAACATAAAGAGAAAAAAAGAAAAATAAAAAAGAATAAAAAAAAAAATCCAAACTCCCCCAAAAAATGAAGAAGCCTCCTCTCCTTGCCTGCTTCTCCCCTCTCCTCCTCCTCCTCCTCTCCGCCACCGCCGACCCTGACATGCTCCAAGATCTCTGCGTTGCCGATCTCACCTCCGGTAAACTAACTCCCCCCCTTCTCTTTTCTTACCATTTCTCCGTGCTACATTAAAAAGTTTTTAAGGAAACAAACAAGCAGAATGAGAAACAGTCATCACCTCTTGTTGCTAACGCTTCTATCTTCCCTCTTTCTAACTCCGCAGCTGTGAAGGTCAACGGCTTTGCCTGCAAGACCGCGGCCACGATCAACGCCACCGACTTCTCCTTCATGGGCCTGGCGAGCCCAGGGGCCACAAACAACACCATGGGATCCCTCGTCACCGTCGCAAACGTCGAGAAGATCCCCGGCCTGAACACCCTCGGCATCTCCATGTCTCGCATCGACTACGCCCCGGGGGGCCTCAACCCCCCTCACACCCACCCCCGCGCCACCGAGATGGTGTTCGTGCTCGAGGGCCAGCTCGACGTAGGATTCATCACCACGGCCAACAAGCTCGTCATGAAGACCATCACCAAGGGCGAGGTCTTCGCCTTCCCCAAGGGGTTGGTGCATTTCCAGAAGAACAATGGGAATGTGGCCGCGTCAGTGATTGCAGCGTTCAACAGCCAGCTGCCGGGGACGCAGTCGCTGGCCGCCACGCTGTTCGCCTCGTCGCCCACCGTGCCGGACAATGTGCTGACCAAGGCTTTCCAGATTGGGACTAAAGAGGTGGAAAGATCAAGAGCAAGCTGGCACCCAAAACTGAAAATTTGATCACATAATTTAATCATTCTCTCTCTGATTCTTGTTTGTTGTATCTGTGTATGATTGTTTTTTTTTCCTTTTTTAGTTTTTTTTTAAAAATCCGTCTCACAAATTGTTGTTTTGTTTTGGTCCTGCTGTAATAATAATAAAATAATTGGTACAAGAGAGACACATGGATGTTTGTTTGATGTGGATGGTTCCCAAACAGTGAAGAAAGGGCATCAATTGTCAATTATGGCACAATTACTATAGAAAGAATATAATCTTTCTAGGGGTGGCAATTGTTCGGATTCGGGTCAGCTCCAACAAGACCCATTTGCAGACCCAAACCCAAAAATTCGGGTCAGATTCGAATTGGGTTATAGGATAATGGAGCTCCATTGCCACAACCCCCTTAGGTACAGTGTGCTCTAGGTTTATTGGTGGGGTCAGTTGTGAGATGAGAGGGACCATAACACCACCAAGATACACACAAACAAGCAGATTCTCTCTGTCTCTGTGATTTATGTGTTGTGAGTGTGCTTTCCACTTTATTACAATGAAGATGAAGAAATCTAATCCCATGCCATGTCTCACTCCAAAAGGATGGGCACCAAAGATGTTGATCCCTTTTCAATAATGCTTAACTTACAATGGGGGTTATGGGCTAATCATGGGTTGATTACTCATGAGTAAGATCATTAGGACTTTGGATTTAGATATGATTAAGGCCATTAGAGACAGTTAAGCAAGGCATTTTTTTTTGTTTCCCTAACCACCATTGCCCCCCACTGCAGCTTTTTCATGCTGAAGTTTGGAGCGTGCATCTTGTTGTAAAGGCGACATAGAAAAAGCTGCTCGAGTTTGGAGCATGGTGCTTGGAGTAAAGGCAATGTGGCGCCTTTCCTCGATAATGATGCCCAATCTAATCCAAATGCATGTATGCACAAATGATATGTCGAAACTAAACAAAATGTGCATGTAATATGAGTTCCTGTCAAAAGTTTACAGTTTTCATATTTGTACCAAATTTCCTACATTTGACAATCTGCACAAGCTACTGCTGTTTTTCATCTGAATCTGACAGTGCTGGATTATTTTGAATGTCAAACAATAAGGCAATATAAATACTCAGTCTGATCCGTGGTTCAAGGGTCAAAGATTAAGAAAATCGACAGCAATCTATTTGAAAAGGAATAAGCAACAAAGTAGTTTAATTCATAATTTAACGTGCAATTTAATGAAAAAATAGTGAACAGGAACCGCACTTTCATTCGCGGGACTACAAAATTAAGCAAACACATTCGAATTCCATGATTGCTAGAGCAACCATGTAAAAAGGTGATGCTAGTGTTCTACTTTTGTATGATAGCGGAAAGGAACCTTCAAAAGAAAAGGCGAGCCCTACATCACACAGACACAGAGTTGACAACAAAGTTTGAAATTTGCTGAAACAGATCACTTCAGGATATAACACCCAAAATCTGTAGGATATATTCCTCTCAATTGTCAGGAAAGCAGGTCGAAATTGCGATCAGAGTGACTGAAGGTGAAAACTATAATAACTGAACTATCACATCAACTTCTGCTTATCCTTCTACTGACAGTAAAATCAAGTAGAATCGAGTTTTTAACTATGCAAACCCAAGAAGAATCTGGAAGGTGAAATAAATATGTCGAGATAAGGTAATCATGCACATGATTCTACTCAATTCAATTCATGGCAATATTTTCTGTACTACCCACAAGTGCAACTATGCAAAAGATGATTCGAATGGCCTACCTGTATATGATATCATAGGGAATCCGAAAGAATAATGGAACAAAGTGCAAGGATCCAGAAGAAAAGAAGAAAAGGAGGCATACAGTACACTGCAGTTTATAATTTATGCTAAAGTTTGAATAGCCAAGGGAATGATCTATCTTCGGTAAATGCTAGTAGAGTAAATGCTAGTAGACCAACTAAGTTAGAAAATGCTAAAACTTGGGAACTAATCAAAATAGCATGTATTCCATGCTTCGATACAGAAACAAATACATGTGAAGTTCATGATTCCAGATGCAGCTATGGCCTATTCTTATATGGTATGAAAAAGACGCAGAATAATAGTACACATCCACAGAGGAAACAAGAAAGGAAAGCCTGCAGTCATATGCATTGATTCTAAAGTTTGTAATTCCTTGACAATGAACAGCCTTTGCTCAATAAAACAAGCACATCTTTGCAGAAGATACACATTTTCTCTTTACATTTAGGAAAGAACATTACATACTAAACAAATGTGGAGGGGACAAAAGAAAGAGCAAATATTCCTAGAGTAGAGGATACTAATGGCACTAAGGTTGCGTCTCGCATTCCACTGCCCTAGGTTGAATTGCTAGGAGCCTTGTCGGGATTGGGCCTTTATGAACAGGGATTATGAACTGGTTGGGCAGCCAATAAATTACGGATATTGCTATGAGTTGAAATGATGAGGGAGATGGTAAGAGGCTAAGTAGATAGTTGGCTAAGAAATCTAGTGTTTGTCCGCATCACAATCAAATCTGTGCCTCAGTGGCCGAACCATGTATATTGTTGATGTGAAACGGTAGACCCTATGGTGTGGTATATCAGTGATTAACTCGAAATTTGCAACGTTTCACCAAAATATGATCTTCGGTAGAAAATTTCTTTAAACTAGTAATGTGACACGATGGATTTTAACAACTCATTTGCATGCGTAGATTTAGATAATCAAGTCTCGAAGAAATCCAACACAATACTCAATTAATTTATTCAGTCCTGTTCGCAATGTCAAGATCAATAAATGACAAGGATTACTCAGAATCACACATACTCACATTTATAGTGGACAACAGATTAATATGATAAAAAATTAGAGAATAAATTTGCAGGGTAATCTAACTATTAATCTGACTGCTGAATTAGAAGTTACCCACTGAGAAGCTAGGTTCCCAGGTAATCATTATACTGTTGATTTGTGATCTGGTTGCATCACTGTTGTTGCTGATTTTGTTTGCTATTGTGGCTGCAGAGTTGAAAAACTTGGTCAAATGGATGGGCGGTGCTCGCACGAGGGAGGAGGGCGCAGGTGTTGTTGGGGTTGTCGAGAGGTTGAGGAGAGCGTGACCCTGGCAGTTGGTGGAAGAGGGCGGAGGCCGTGCAGGCAAGTAGCCAGAGATGATGACGAGGGCTCGGCGAGCTCGCTGGTGGGGGCGGCAGGATCCGAGGGGAAGATGGCGAGGCGAGGGAAGCTCGCGGGCAGGTAGCTGGTTGCTGGTCGCTGGAGGCGTACGGCAGGGGAGGAGGGCGCTAGTCGAGGAACAGCCGGAGGAGAGGAAAAGGCAGCAGGGCTGCTGTTGTTGGCGCGAGGAAGAGATGGATGCAGGGAAAAAAGGGGCGCCGTTTGCTGTAGACACTCGCAGAGGTAGAGAGGGGCGCATGGGGCTCGCCGTCGCCGCTCGCCGAGGAAGAGAGGAAACAGGGAGAGAAATTGCTTGCTGTTGGCGGCAAGGAGGAAAAGGCCGGACTTGGTTTTGGATTTCTTCTTCGTTGATTTTGTAATTCGTTGGATTTGTGGTGAATGAAGCTTTGTATTTGGGTTTTGAATTGGATAGAGAAATTTTGATTTGTGATGGGTTCTCTTTGCTGGAACTCTGTGCGTGGGTGAAGGAAATCAAAGGGAGAAACACTGAGGGGAGGTAGGGCCTGTCGGGTCCACGGGAAGAAAGAGAGGGATTGGCCCTTTTTCTTTGGCTGTGGTTTTCGTTTTCTTTCTTTCTTTCTTTTTTTTTTCCTTTGTAACTGGAAAGATGAGATTAGGATTTGGGATAAGATTTAAGGAGTGGATTTGAGATAGAGATAGAATTTTGAAACCGGAGATATTTGGATATGGGTTTCACACTTTAAAATCCGGGAAGATCGAATTTCACACTCGAACTCACAAAAGATAAGATATTTTCATTTCGAAAACAACTTAAATTTCATTCAATAAATCTCCATTACAATTTTATTGGAATCATGCCTTAATATAGGCTTACAGAATTAAGGACTTTCTCCACGTAGTCGATGTGGGACTAAAAAGGAGAAATACAAAATTAAAACAAAGAAAATAACGACTCAAATAAATAAAAATACAGACTCCAATCGACTGAAACAACTCGAACAGTGGCGCTCTTTGGATGTCCGCATCATTCTCCCCAGGTGGGAGAAAACTTAACTCCGTCGAGTTTGGTGTGGAAAGCTCCCGTAACGCTTCAACACAACTGGGTCTACCTGCTGCAACTCACCACTCAATAGGTAATATTCATTTTAAACAATCAGATATTATTAGAATACACCAGATAATTTAATCATCTAAAATTTTATCACATTTCACAGCTGTATTGGGATGAATATCTGGGAGTGGACTCAATGTGGGAACTCTAAAAATGGCTCAGTGAAGGCTTACAACCAGTAGGTTGTTAGGGTTAAAATCAAATACCTGTTAATCCACTGAATATCCAACATTGAAAATAGGACTAATTTCAAAATCTTTAAAAGATATAACATGAATATTGTAATTTGAATTCTACAAGATTTCAAAAATCCAACACTACAGCATGCAAATCATTAACAGTTCCCGCGGGAAACCGTTTCGGGCGCATCCGAACCATCTTAAGCTGTCAACACTAAAAGTTTTAAATAACTTCCTGATAAAGTTCATAAATTACAGTTAGCGTTGCATTGTTCAAATATATCACTGATTTTTCATGTGTAGCCAGTGCGCGTGTATGAGAATGGGATGCAAACTTAGATATGCTGACTCAAATACTCTAGAATGAACGGTAGCAGGGATCTCATTTTAGTGCCTATGTATGCAAAAGAGTAACTCGACTCCCTATTGGATGAAAAAAATTTAGGCACTTGGTTCAGTGGGTCAACAATACTCACGACTTCTATCAAAAGGGATGATTAGGCGTACCAGCATAAATGTATGTGGTAGTTTACCTATTACTTTGTTAATGATGACAAGAGATATTTTAACAGGTAAAGTCTGAGTGAAAATACCCTTTGGTTTAACTGTAAGGGAGAAAAAGTTGATGCTCTGCAGACTGTGAGGTTCTCCCCTAACGACATCCCTTAAGTTTTCGAATGCAGATCGACCATAGATGGAAATATCCCTGATCTGACCATCATCTTTTGTCACTATATAGTTTCAAAATTTGTCCTCATAAAGTGGATGTTTATTGGGACAATGCACGATTGGTTGACCTCCAGTGACAACTTATCAACTTGCCATTTAAGATCGATTTGCTTGGTAGGATTCAGCCTAAAGTGTGGCAAGTCGGGATGATTAGCTCCTGGGCTTAACTCAATGGCGTGTTGGATATCACGCATCAGTAATAGCTTATCCGGGAGATTTTTGGAAAAGACAATGATAGATTCCTTGACGATAGGGCCGACTTCGGGGAGATTCAGAGTACTGTCTTTAGGAGAAATATCAGTAAACTCTGTAATGTCTGGAACAACTTCAAGAGGACTCGAAGTATTGGACTTCTCAAAGTTTTCACCTATAGTCTTTTCGTCAAGGTCTGAATTTTCAGATTCTTTTGCCTGGCAAATAGGTTCTTCAGAGAGGACATCAACAAGCTCCGTGATCATAGGGGTAGGTGTCGGCAATAGAGGAGGAAGATGTTGACGACCAGAGCAGACAATGACAGTAGGAGTCGACAGTAAAGAAAGTGAAGAAGGTGGTGTCGGTAGTAAGGGAGGAAGGAGCTCTGAATTTATTACAGGTGGTTCCCTAACTTGAGCGACTTTGATTGGAGTTGGGCAGTTGGCAGCAACATGCCCATAGCCTTGACACTTGTAACACTTAATCGTGAGGCTAAACTTGGAGTAGTCTCTGTCGCTAGACTCTTTTATCACGGACGTGGTGTTATCAGATTTATTCTCAACTTTAGTGATGATCCTATCTAGGGTTTGATTAGAGAACTCCGTGACTTGGATCAGGTTATCCAGTTGAGCACTTATGGCGGCAAGTGCTGTGGCAAGCTGGAAATTCATAGGGGTGGGATGAGAGTTACTGGATGCAAAGTTTTTTTTTTAATTTATGCAAAAATAAATAAGATCTTTAACTATATGCTAATGCAAATATTCCTACCTAAACCATGCTCTAATACCAAACTGATGTGAAACGGTAGACCCTATGGTGTGGTATATCAGTGATTAACTCGAAATTTGCAACGTTTCATCAAAATATGATTTTCGGTAGAAAATTTCTTTAAACTAGTAATGTGACACGATGGATTTTAACAACTCATTTGCATGCGTAGATTTAGATAATCAAGTCTCGAAGAAATCCAACACAATACTCAATTAATTTATTCAGTCCTGTTCGCAATGTCAAGATCAATAAATGACAAGGATTACTCAGAATCACACATACTCACATTTATAGTGGACAACAGATTAATATGATAAAAAAAATTAGAGAATAAATTTGCAGAGTAATCTAACTATTAATCTGACTGCTGAATTAGAAGTTACCCACTGAGAAGCTAGGTTCCCAGGTAATCATTATACTGTTGATTTGTGATCTGGTTGCATCACTGTTGTTGCTGATTTTGTTTGCTATTGTGGCTGCAGAGTTGAAGAACTTGGTCAAATGGATGGGCGGTGCTCGCACGAGGGAGGAGGGCGCAGGTGCTGTTGGGGTTGTCGAGAGGTTGAGGAGAGCGTGACCCTGACAGTTGGTGGAAGAGGGCGGAGGCCGTGCAGGCAAGTAGCCAGAGATGATGACGAGGGCTCGGCGAGCTCGCTGGTGGGGGCGGCAGGATCCGAGGGGAAGATGGCGAGGCGAGGGAAGCTCGCGGGCGGGTAGCTGGTTGCTGATCGCTGGAGGCGTACGGCAGGGGAGGAGGGCGCTAGTCGAGGAGCAGCCGGAGGAGAGGAAGAAGGCAGCGGGGCTGCTGTTGTTGGCGCGAGGAAGAGATGGATGCAGGGAAAAAGGGGCGCCGTTTGCTGTAGACACTCGCAGAGGCAGAGAGGGGCGCATGGGGCTCGCCGTCGCCGCTCGCCGAGGAAGAGAGGAAACAGGGAGAGAAATTGCTTGCTGTTGGCGGCAAGGAGGAAAAGGCCGGACTTGGTTTTGGATTTCTTCTTCGTTGATTTTGTAATTCGTTGGATTTGTGGTGAATGAAGCTTTGTATTTGGGTTTTGAATTAGATAGAGAAATTTTGATTTGTGATGGGTTCTCTTTGCTGGAACTCTGTGCGTGGGTGAAGGAAATCAAAGGAGAAACACTGAGGGGAGGTAGGGCATGTCGGGTCCACGGGAAGAAAGAGAGGGATTGGCCCTTTTTCTTTGGCTGTGGTTTTCGTTTTCTTTCTTTCTTTCTTTCTTTTTTCTTTGTAACTGAAAAGATGAGAATAGGATTTGGGATAAGATTTAAGGAGTGGATTTGAGATAGAGATAGAATTTTGAAAGCGGAGATATTTGGATATGGGTTTCACACTCCAAAATCCGGGAAGATCGAATTTCACACTCGAACTCACAAAAGATAAGATATTTTCATTTCGAAAACAACTTAAATTTCATTCAATAAATCTCCATTACGATTTTATTGGAATCATGCCTTAATATAGGCTTACAGAATTAGGACTTTCTCCACGTAGTCGATGTGGGACTAAAAAGGAGAAATACAAAATTAAAATAAAGAAAATAACAACTCAAATAAATAAAAATACAGACTCCAATCGACTGAAACAACTCGAACAGTGGCGCTCTTTTGATGTCCGCATCAATTGTGCTCCTCTTGATTGTGTTCATCTTGTGTGCTTGATGTTATGTGATTGAACTCGGGGTTGAACCTTAGGGTTGCTAAGATCAGGCGATTCTTCATCCTGACAGATACTAGGCAAAAATTCTATACTCCATTGTAAGGAGAAAACAGTGGCAATTCCTAAAACTTTTACCAAAAAATTTAGAAATACTTCTGCTCATTAGACGTGATTACTTCAGCAGAGTGGTCTCAATAAATGCATGAGTAACAAAAGAATTAACGCAGGCTAAAACATAAAATTACAGAACATTAACATTACAGAAATTCAAAGAAAATCTCCCCAAATGGTTAGTACCGTAGTTCTTTGCGATGGTTCTTGATTCTATTAATTCCATTGATGCACTCATATGGACACAGGATATAGACGGATATGGGACACCGATGTGACAAAAAAAGGGGACCAAGTACGACACCTTGACATTTTAGGATAAGTACATGTCTTAAAGTCAAATGCATTCATGCATGCACATGCACAAGCATGCACATGAGCACACATAGACAAACATCACATGCACGACACAAAGATTGAGAAATGGACATACTAAAGCTATTTATCCAAGTTATAAAGTTCAAAGTTACATAACAAGTACTATTCTTTAATAAGAACATAATGTATATAAAAACATCGACAAATAAAAATGACTTATGAATCTTATTCATTCATCACTATGAGTTTATAACTTTTCGGTCTCAGATGCATTGTTGGCATGTTTTAGATGCATTACAAATTTTATACTGCATCTAAAAGAGTATTCAACATGAATTCACCAAGTACCTAATATGTCTCTGCTAATGCCCACACTGATTCTAGTATTGGTTAACATCCCATAGGGTTCTAGGTCTAAACGCCATGCATATGGGCTTGAATTAATTAGAGAGAACGAAAAAGAAGTACCTTAAATTAAGAATAATTTGAAAAGAATCTTCATTTGCAATAATTCACAAAAAACTATGAGACAATGAAGCAAGACGAATTGAGAAAATGGAACTACTCCTTCAAGATAATCAATAAGATTCTGCTAGTGAGAATGGTTAATGTATTCACCTACATTTTCTTTATCTTTTACCCTTTTTATTTGCACATGAACAAATGTATAGTAATATGGTTCCATTTGGGTCTTTTGCTTGTTTTGCGCCTCAACAGATGAATATGATTCCTGTAGAAAGTGTATCGTCAAAGTTCATTCAATCTTGCCTAATCTAGGGGTTTTCTCCTTGTCTGCATAAACCTAAACCGTGTGACTAAGGTAGGTTTACCCGTACCAACCAACTCCTGTCAAAGTCCAATGGCAGGGTACTTTTGCTCAAGTTCTCTCAAACCGACTTGTTCTAGGTTTGGGTTGCATACTGTCTTGCATGGCATTTCAATCAAGAAGATATACATATCAGTATCATATTTGGGTACTTTGATACTTGATGGACGTATTCTAAAATTTGCAATGTACCAAGGACTCCAGAAATGTATCTAATACTTTTAGAAGTCAAAATCAGATCTATAAATGATTGGCTCCAAATTCTATTCGATTTATTGATGGTTTGCATTTATATAATTTGTCAAATTCCTTAATAAGAAATATGATTGTTCAAGTATGTACTGGTTTATACAACTTGAAAAATATCTCGTCACAACAGACAAGAGCTCTTTTTCCTGTTTTACTTTTAAAGTTTTTGTGCACTCATACTCTTGTATAAATTTTAAATTGTTGTATGTCCAATGTATCATTATCCAACTTTTAAGATTTATAGTATTTGTGCACACTTTTGTATCATATCCGTATCTCGTGCACACTTATTTATCATATATGTATCTCATACACTTGTCTGTGCATCCGAGGTTACATATGATATATTCTGAGGACATCATCTCATTTTATTATGTATTTCTGTTTGTTTAGCAACAAACTGGAAATAAATACAAGCAAAAAAAAAAATGGACAGAAATATATAATACTTGGGCACTAGCACGAACGGAAGTATTGAATCAATATACAATAAGTAGTAGTTTCAACAACCAAAACTTGAGACCATGAAATGATAAGGCACAAATGATTTGAAGAACTGAGATTTATAAAAACTGAAATGATTTTCAGAGCTAGCAGATATATTTGATTATTTTCCAGCTGATCAAATAAATCCTCAAGTTTAGGATCCATTTGCATCAAACTGACAACACTCAGGAGTTTAATTGATAAGATCCGAGATATATCCAATTAACCGTATCTGTGATTCCATAGCTTTTCAGAATTAGAACTCAATACTCATGGACTAGGCCAAACCGTTTATCAAAGAGGTGATAATGGAGTTGCACACAGAAGGAAGCATGGTCCTCAAAAGTTTAGGACACCTCTGACCTCTTTGGTAAAATAAAAAACATCTAGCACAAAAAAATCCATAGACAACTAAAAACATAAGAAAATATGCAAAAGACCTAGAGACATGCAACCTCTTCAAAGCTGAATTAGCGGATTTCAGAATTAATATCATGTTGCAAAGAACATGGAGCATTAACGTATAATGCGGGAGTCAACAAGTTCAAAGTAAGCGAGCAACATATCCATAGAAATTCTCTCCCATCCTCAGTTTTCTGATACATAGAAAAATAAATTCTAGCAATAAGAACAACTAAGCATGAAGGATAAAAATGACACTATGCAATTTTGGAACCCATACAATACATGAAAAAACCCAATCAGGATCAAATATCTCCCATTTTTTTTATATTCTGATCAAATATCTGATTTTATTGTCTAGTTCTCTTTATCTAGCACCAAAATGGAAAGTAGAGAAGGGGGGAAGTCGACAGGTAGCAATATACAACTATTTGCAAAATAGCATGAATGAAAGTATTGAATCAGCATAAATTATAGTAAGAAACAATCAAAATCTACATATCTTCACTAAACAACCAATCTTATCTAGCTAGTAAGCTTGTCACATTCATAATAAGAAGCTAGGAGCGCTCAAATGAACCATTTTCTCATTCAAATACAAAGACTGATGTTAATTGTGTATATGTAATATGCACAAATGGCAAACGAGAGAGATCATAAACAAGAAAATGCAATTGTACAAGCTTACATCATTCTCTCATGCCGACGATCGAGGGCACTGACTCACCGCATCAATCATCGCTCAGTGATCCCCCTCCACAATCGATTCGAGAACACAAGACTTGGGATTCACCATGGGCGGCCCCTTCTCCCTCCTCTCGAGTTCATCAAGCTTGAAAGTAATGAGCCTGTCCCAATTCCCTCCCTCAAACAGCACCCCTGCCTTCCCATCAGTGACCCTCTGCACAATCCCACAGTACATGTGGTACGGATTATTTGGGTTCTTCACAATCACAATCATCCCCGGCAAAAACAAGGGCAAGTCTGGGGCTCTCGGCTTCGCGCCCTGGAACACAATCCCATCTTCCTCATCACCAGAGCTTGTTTTCTTTGGTGGTGGGTTTTCTTGAATGAATTTCATCAGCCCTTTCTCGCCACCGGGGAAGCCACCAGTGAGGCCTAGAAGCTCCTTCTCAAAGGCTTCATCATTGGTGCTGGAGGGAGATGAAGAAGCTGAAGAAGAGGGAGAGGGTTGGGAGTGCGAGTTGGGAGATGGGTCTTGTTGGATTGTTCTCTTGAGCTCTTTCTCGAGGCCGGTCTCGCCGTTGCAAAGGCCTCTGCCTCCCAGGATCTCAGAAAGCTGGAACTTGGCGGAGAGGGTGAAAATGGTTCTAGGATGAGATGATGATTGGGAGAAAGAGTGATGGGTTTTGTGAAAGACTGAATATTTTTTGAGAGGGTTTTGGATGGTGGTATGAACTGGAATTGAAGCTGCCATGATTTTGTGAGGAAAGAAAAGAGAGTTGGACAAGAGGGAGAAAAGGAAAAGAAAAGGGCATTTAGTTGGAGCGGAGGAGATTTCAGCTGGAAGTTTCGGTACCACAGGTTAAAGGTTGAGGGGTCCCTTTTTCATTCAGTGGATCATGACATGGTTAGCTTATGGGAAAAATCTGTGGCTTAAATTTTTGAAGTTGATACGATAGACTACTGGATTGATATGTGTCGTAAAAGAATTGGTAGAGCATTTGCATTCATGATGTAAGAATTCAAAAATTCAAAACAGGCTACCAACATGTTCAAACACAATTTCTTCCATCCTCGCTTCTCCACAAAATTGAATAGCAAACTTCGAGCTACGATTTTCACCACCATGAAGATAACAAACGATTTTATATGGTAGTAAATAGTTACGATTTTACTGACATCTGAACACCATCCCTCCAAAACCCTCTCTCTTGGATCTATAAAGGTTATCTGTCAAATCTTTCTAGCCTCCTGCGGCGAACCTCGTCCTCGCTAAGCTCTCGGGACCGATCAGATGGCCTCCTCGGCGTTGAGAATCTGAGGCCTCCTCTTTCTGTACTGCACATCTTACATGCATCCAGCAGCCCGGGTTATCAAAGTGCATACAGGGCATCTCCAAACATTAGACACGCACCTCACATGTCGGTTTCCTCCAACTGTTCCCCTCCCTGATAACCTCTGGCGTTGAGATCGAAACAATCTCCGAACAAACTTCAGAGGCCGGCTCACGATTCCACCAGCATTCCCAATCAATGCAGCAACAGGGTCAGGTCCCAAGTAAGCACTCTCAGCCAAAGACAAGTCCGGCGAGTATTCCCCCCAGGTGGCCGAGGAAAGACACACCGGGCACAAATAGCTGGATGAGGATTAACTCAGCCCATGCAGCGTGCCATGACGGGACTAACATCCCGTACACATTAGTATGGTCGTCTGCCTGGGCGTTGAGGACTACCTTCATGGCAAAGAGAACGCCAGAGAACCCAACAGAGTATTGCCAGTAGAATGCGGTCTCATAATCGAAGAGAAGAAGCAAGCCTTTGGCCATCATCAATGTAATGCCCTGGGACAGGCAAAGCAACGTATCAACCATGGAAGTGAACTCCAAGCTACCCATCGAAGTTTCCAGCTGAAGCCCTTTCCACAGGAGGGACATCATGTTGTAGACCAAGTGGGATTCAGCCATGTGGTAGAAAGCAGATAAGAAGTAGGTTCCCATACTGCATGGACAAATGTATACACTCAATTAAGATCTAACTATGAACTGTTAAGAAGAACAATTTCAGTTCTGTCAACTAAAAAGGAATAAAGCTGAGTATTGTTGCAAGTTCGCTCTAAATACCCTTTTCACTATTTAATCTTTGACTGAAGGCAAGGAATCATGCCTACATCTATTTAAGAATATTTATATGTTCAAAGGAATGACAGAGATCAGAAAAACACTATTATTGATCACACTGATAAAGATAAAATTTCTAAAAATAACAAACGATAGATAGAAAGCCGTCTTTGACGCTTACATAAAAGTGTAAAATAAAAACATAACCAAATCTATTTAAAACTTCAGTGTGCTTTCGAACCTTGGGAGGGAGACCTCTAGCAAATCTAAATGTTGTCATGCATACTTCACAATATTTCTGTAGTAAATACAATGAGATTGTTAAAATAGAAAAGATCCTAAAATCCCTAACAAAATCTAGAACGGTCAAATAAAACAACAAAAGGTTTATAAAGACCTCCTCCTCAAGTCATTTAACAAGATTATTCTTTCATCTTTTCTCAATTGACATAAATCAAACATTTGAATCTATGAAAACTCAAAGTTAGCAAGATAGTGATTGCCTTTTTCTTTTGAATTTGAAAGAAATTAAATTTTTTACAATATGCTTTTTTAAGGTTTGAATATAATTAGATTTGATAGACTTGAACTTAATACTTATAATCATATTTGAATAGGAATTTCAAATATGCTAAAATATTTGAAGTTTTTCTTTACACCCAAAATACCCGTGTTGGTGAATAAGAGGGAAGGACAAGACTAAAAGACGTGTACTTTTAAGAGTGTTGTTTCCAGAGAATACCCTCTTAAATACAACACATGATGATTATTTAATTAAGTGAAAAAGATACTGCGGATCTTGTCCTTCAATATGTAGTGGACCCTTCTCAAAGTTTGCTATCATTAACCTTTTTATACATTTCATTTTTCTCTATTCTTGATGGTTAGATTGACATATTTCATTTTTTTTCATATTGATTCACAATACTAAGATTCTAAAGCTTCATTTTTCCTTCTCTACTTTATGAATTATCTCTCCTCTTGACCCATATACTAATGCAACATCATCAACAGAAGCCATGGGACCATGGTTCAAAGTCTCGGTCTCGGCCGCCGACTCGGCCGGCACGAGACGGATCGGTCTCGGCGACTCGGATCGGATTCGAGCGATACGCAAAAAACGCTACATAGAGCGCTAAAAAAATTATGAAAAAATCATGACAAATCATAAAAAAATGTAAACATCCAAATTCATGCATCACATATTCAAAACATATCACCTAACACTCAAAAAATAACGTGAAAGTATAAATACAAGCGTCGTCGGTAGAAAAATATCAAAATACATGCATAATATAGTAAATTGCACAAAAATAATTCATAAGTACCTGCTAATATAGTCATTTCCACATTGAATTACGAGGAGGCTCCAAATCATCATTATCATCTGGCCCGCGATAAGTATAGAAACCAGGCATATAGTTTCCATAAGGATAATGATATGTTTGTGGGTGAGATCCTGTAGGCTGAGATGATTGGCCAGAAGATCCACTATCAGAGTAATATGGCGGTAGGGTTGTGCAATATCAACTCCATGGTGATAATACCCAAAACCTCGATATTCAGTGCTGCTAGTAGAGTATTCACCAGTGCAAGAATAATCAGTGCCAGAATATTAGCCAGATGTCAAACCCAACCCCTGTAAATGGCCTTCAAGACTATGATGACCATGTGAGTAGTTATCATGTCCACTCGAATAATCATCGCTAGAACTGAATTCGACCAACCGATCCAAATGCCTACGCTGCTGTGAAATCCCCGCCCCGGCCTCCATGATCTGTATCTTGTGTGGCATAATATGTGAATCCCATGTTAAAGCATCATCTCGTTGGCTTCCACCAACACCATGAGTCTCTTCAACATTACCACCATCACCACCATCACTGCCGCCATCACCCTCACCACCATCATCGCCACCACCATCACCGCTGTCATCATCACCGTCATCACCATCATCACCGCCACTTTCGTCAGTATGACGAATACCTTCATCTAACCAACCTAAATCATCTGGTGGTAACATCGGCTGTTCTCCCTCACGAATCCACTCATCCAAAATATCATCATTGAAAATATTGTTCAGATCAATTGGGTTGTAATAATCATCAGTGTCGCTTTTGCATGTCAATGTTTCTTACTCGCACCGCATATTGTAATGCACAAATACTAGTTTATGCAACTTTTTCATTGCCAACCGGTTGCGCAGTTTTGTATGAATTAGCGACCACGTGCTCCAATTTCTTTCACAACCCGATGAAGAACATGTTTGGCTTAAGACTTTGATGGCAATTTTCTGCAGATTGGGAGCTTCTTCGCCATAATTAATCAACCAATCAGCTGGAAGAGATTGTTGCACTGCTCTTCTAGTTAGTGAGCTTCCAAATTCTCCAACTCCATCCACAAATAATTTTATCTGTGAGAATACACATCACAAGTGTTAATATTTGCATAACATTATATCGATGAAAATAAATAATTATTATTACCTCATTAATAGCTCTTGCTTATTTAGTCAAATCTGACTCCAATCTTTTAATGACCTCCTTTAATCCATATCTCACTTCTGGATGTGTAGAAAGTTTTTTGAATATTGGAGTGCTGGATTTAAAAAAAATGCTGCAATAATGTAAGCAAACGATTGTTATGATATGACAGTTTCAATTTCTAGTCAACAATATGATTTCTAGGCAAATGAATTACCAGCAGCATGCAAGTGTCTATGCAATTGTCCCTCCCATCTTCTATCAATGATGTCCCAGTACTTCTTCCAGTTCTTATTTGAGGCCTTTATAGCCAATTTTGCTCTATCCATAGCTTCATATATAATATAGTGTAGGTTTCTTGTCCTGGTCCACTATCTTCAAGACTCTAACAAGATGATCCATAATGTTTTGGACCTCTCTTGCCTTCTTCCAAAACCGGTCAGTCAGAATGAGATTAGAAACCTTATCTCGCACACTTCTTCTACTCCTTTCCTTGTTGAATTCACGCCATTCTCGTAGTCGTGCACATTCTTTTCAAATCTTGCTCATAGCGAATAAGGCTTTCAATAGAAATAAACTCGGTGGCAAACCGTGTTATACCTGGTCTCAACAAATCTCTATCTTTGGTATATAGCTTCATTAAATTCACCACTTTGAGGCTATTGTAAATGAATGATGTGATCACCTTAGCATCATCCAATGTCTCCTTAACTGATTTCAAAGAGCCAATATCTTCAAGCATCAAATCAATGCAATATGCTGCACAGGGAGACCAAAACAAATGTTTTCTCTTCTCCATCAACATGTGACCAGCTGCTTTGAAACTTGCCTCATTATCTGTTACAACCTGCACGATATTTTCTTCGCCAACTTCATCAACAACTTTATCCATTAGCGAGAATATATACTCAAGCAGTCTTCGAGATATTAGTGGTATCAACAGAAGTATGGTAGATCATACTTCTATCACAATAAATCATGAAATTAACAATAGGCTTTCTATTATGAGAACTCCATCCATCACACATGATCGTGCAACCATACTGCGGCCATTTTGTTTTTATTGAAGCAATATATACTCCAATTTCTTTCACTTCCTCCTCTAAATAGAGATTGCCAATCTGGTACCCTGTAGGGCCTTTTACCCCTGGACCTGCCTCCGCAATAGTATTAATCATGGCTTGATAGTAAGGACCACTATCAGCTGCATTGAATGGTATTGCATTGTAATGAAAGAACTTCGCCACGGATTTCCCAACTTTTTTCATATTCTCAGTTGAGAACATGCTTTTGATTGATTTCTTTTTGTTGGGAACATATAAGGATCAATACCACGAGCTAGAATTTCAGCTTCTCTCATAGTCATACTCCGACGCAATCCACGGTTACTCCCTGATCCTAAAGGCTGTGAACTACTGCCACCAATATCAACTCCTTCTGCCGATCTCCAAGCTATTTCACGACTTTCTTTCATGGCTTGTTTCAGTTGTCTTCTTTCAACTCCTTCTAAAACCACCAACTTCTTCAATTTCATTATCAGAATCTTCTTCGGTCACAACATAGAAATCTTCCTCACTTAAAGATCTCATAAGTCAGTTTTTTTTAGATTTAATGGCCGCTCTTTCTTTGCTACCTTCAGAAAGATGTCGTCTCATTATTTGAGATATCTCTTTTGATACTCGCAAGCATCCTTCCACCTGACCGAGTACATGTGCTATATGCTGCTTCAATCTAGTGATACCACCATGGACTTGTTTCCCACAATAATTGCACTTCACAAGTTTCTACTTCCACCAACAGGGGTACCATGTTCCCATCCAATATCGCGTTGCTTTGGAGCCATACTGAAATTTAAAAAATTATCTGTTAAATTATTAAAACTAAAATTAACTAAATTAAAAAACATTAAATTAAACTCAATTAAATGAAACTACATTAAATTAAACTAGTTTATACTAGATTAAACAACACTAACTTAATTACCTAACTTCAATAAAATTATTAAATTACCTAACTTAATTACAAACTTTATTAATTAAATTAACCTAAATTAAAGTTAACTAAACTAATTTAAATTAAATTAAATTCAATTAAATGAAACTACATTAAATTAAACTAACTAGTTTATAGTAGATTAACCTACACTAACTTAATTACCTAACTTCAATAAAATTATTAAATTACCTAACTTAATTATAAAACTTTATTAGATTAAATAACCTAAATTAAGTTAAATTAACTTTACCTAAACTAAACTAAATTAAATGACATTAAATGCAAATTAATTAGAAGAGAGGACAGAGAGAGGGAGAGAGATGGAGACAGAGGAGAGAGAGGGGAACACAGTGGAGGAGAGAGAGACGGAGAGAGAGGGACAGAGAGAGAGAGACAGAGAGAGACTGACAGGGAGAGGGGGAGAGAGAGACAGAGAGGGGGAGAGAGACTGAGAGGGAGAGGGGGAGAGAGAGACTGAGAAGAGATACAGAGTGAGAGAGAGAGAGTCCGACAGAGAAATAGAGATACAGAGTGAGAGAGAGATACAGAGGGAGAGAGAGAGTCCGACAAAGAGAGAGAGAGACAGAGAGAAGTCGCTGCGGTCGCTGCGGAGAGAGAGCCGGGAGAGAGAGCCACTGCGGAGAGAGAGAGAGAGCGCGCGCGCCGCTGCGGGGGAGAGAGACAGAGAAAGAGAGGGAGAGAGAGGCACAGAGAGAGGGGAGAGAGAGAGAGACTGAGAGAGAGAGAGAGGAAAGAACTTACCTGCAGACGGACGGCGACGGCGACGGCGACGCGGGGGGATGGCGAGGGCGTCGCGAGGGGGACGGCGAGCGCGCGAGAGAGAGAGAGAGAGAGATCAGATCTGATCTCTCTCTCTTTGTCAGCGCGTTTTTAAGGGTGGAGTCACGGGCGCCGAGTCGGCCCGGATCGGGTCCGACTCGGACCCGACTCGGGCAACTCGGCGATCCTCTGTTGACTCGGGCCTCCGAGTTGTACCGGAGGGGGCCGAGTCGGATACGACTCGGCCGAGTCGTATCCGACTCGGCCGAGTTTTTCGATCACTGCATGGGACCTCACATGCCTAGTAAGTTGGCCCATAGCCGATGCAACTATAAGAACTTAATGTTCATTCTTGATGTAATCCCATAGTCAGGGACAATAAATTCATCCCCTCTAATTCTCACACTAATACACTATTACACATATATTTACCTACATTAATATTGCTATAATAACGCATTTTCCTTTTCTAGATCACCATATGTTCTTACTGTGGTGGTAGATTTTCCGCAGATCATCCCCGGCCACAGACAGGAGAGTACTCCTTTCATCGCTAATAGGTACATGCCAGAGGACAAAGACTAAAAAGCGGCTTTCGGATTAGGAGCACCGGTGAGGTGCCGGCCTAGTGTCCTCGGGTGGGAAAATCAATAATCGGTTTGGAGGAAGGTATAGAAAGGAACGGCGGCCAGCAGAGAAAAACTGTTGGTGTGGTCTGAATTAACAGAGTAAACTGCTAGTATATGGAGACGGTTGACCGACAGAGAAAGACTGTCAGTCATGATCGTCTGGGTATTGGTGTGGTATGTCTCTTGACAGTAAAAAAAAAAATCCTCTCTTTCCTTTGGGGAAGAGAGTTTGTATAACTGACTGTGGTAGTCGGCATGGAGGCGGATAGGTACGGGCAAGATTCCCACAACTGCACGATTTGCGCATGTTAATTTTTTAACGGTCGTGATCACCGACGCTGGTTGGTGGAGATTGTATGCACCATAACTACTCGCGCTGATAGGGACGTTACACATTATGAACGCGAGGGAGGATGAAGCTGCATAACTGTCGGCGAAGATCAAAGATGATCTATTGTTGGAGCTTTAAGTTCAGAGCTGAAGCTCTAGTACCGAAAGGGTCTCGGAATGGAGAACACCCTGAGAAGGTGAGGACTTCAGAGGGGAGCTCTGATGCCTCTTAGAGAGTTGGAAGATGAGGAAGACGTGTCGCCATCTTGAACAGGGTCAGATTTTGACCATTATAGATGCCCCCACTCTTTCGCTTGTTAGAGCCTGCGAAAAATTGAAGTCGAATGTGCGAAGTTGGTAGATCTCTCTATGCCTTAAATTTATTCTATCATTTGTTGATAGAGGAGAATCTGGATCATCATTGTGAATCTTCTACAATTACTTGGAGATCTGCAGCTAGCTGACAGCTGTCGCGTCAATAGTTCGATCCCTTGAAATTTGTATCATGCGTCCCTCCGAATTCTAGCGCCATAATGACTCAGACCGTGGGGCATGGGCAGCGGCGATTGATATCTTGCCTTTCGGTTGACCAGAATTCTCAAGATGTGGGTCGATTCTTTAGAATTCAAATTGACAGTGAAGTCCCCCTTCTATCTATAAATAGAGGGAAGATCTGTGGAGAGGAGATTATCTCTTCAAAAACCTTCGCTTCAAAGAAACCATAACTTCCCAATGATATGTCTTGCTGCAGCGCCAGCGTCTCCTTTTTCCTTTTCATCAGATGAAGAAAGGAAAGGAGAGAGATGGAGGAAATAGGGTCAAACTCTCGCTTCTCGGGAGTCTGATCGGTGCACCATATTAGCTAATGTGATTGGCCCATTGCGTCATATTAGGTGACGCAACGGGATACCGCCATTGGAAAGGACTTGGAGACTCATTTCTTACGGCGAGCAACAAGAAAAGAACAAGGCGATCCGACGAGGCGTTACCAATGAATCACTATCCTTTTTTGGAGCTCTGACCTATCTCTCAGACCACAATGAAGTGGTATGACATCATTACTGTCTTGTGTCTTGCAGGCCTCAGTCTGAAGCTTGGGGCGTTGTTGTGGCTTCATAGGGCTTATTGGAGGTTGTAGTAGTCAGAATCTAACAACTCCCCAACATTGCGACACGTGTCCCATCGCACCAGGAGTGTCTCAAGTGGACAACGAACTCGAGATACCAATTGGCTCACATTCACCCCTGAGGAGAGAGCTTCGGGCCTTGCCCCCAGCTCACATTCAACCTAGAAGAGAGCCTCAGGTCTTACCTTGAGATCACATTCAACCTCGCGAAGAAAGCCCCAGGCCTTGCCCTGAGCTCACATTCAACTCCGAGGAGAAAGCCTCGGGACCTTATTTCGAGCTCACATTCGAGCCTAAGGAGAGGACCTCAGGCTCTTATTTCTTCTCCGACATCCGCAACTGCCAGATCTCTCCCCCACCACGACATAGGCTCTCCGCGAAGATTTCCGCCTCCACTGGACACAGCTAAGTAACAAGGTTTTTCGATCGTGAAGGTAGTTATGTTGCCACGATATCCCACGTTCTAAATACTTCCTTATTTCAGTTGGGACAGTTATGAATAGTGACGAATATCTCCGCATATCAATCCCAATAATAAAGCACAACAATCTGAGCAGTTATGAAAAAATCTCAATGTGCAATTATGCAGTAGTGGGATATCCGAGAAATTTGCACCATGAATTACAACGTTACATAGTATTTATATACCTGGAGATCCATGGAGGAAGAGGGAGCCAGGATCAAAGAAATTGTAAATACAGGAATACTTTACAGAATTCACTGTAATCTCGAGAAAATATAGTGAATTCTCTCTCTTCCCTGTGGTTTTTCCAAATTTGACGTAAAAATCTTTTGTCTCCTCCTGTTTATTGTGTTGAAGCCTAAAGCTTCACCCCCATTTAGATAGACTCTCTCATTTGTAGTGCGAGATTGACCGTTCGATCAATCGCATTGGAAAATCTCCACCACAGAGGTCCATCTCATTCTTCTTGCAAAGGCACGGTGACAGGCGGTACAAGTTGCCTGCTTCGGAGACGTGCCATAGATGAAGATGGACGACGACCTCTGGCGCGACGTTTTCCTATAGACCAACTTGTGTTGATCTATCGAAGGTCTGTTAATAATGCAAGACAAGTTCCTGAATCCGATCTCCTGTATTCCTTTTCAAGTGTAAACACAGAAATATAAAAAGATTTCATGTATGACATTTGTTAAATGTAACATAATGAACTATAATGGAATATCTTTCGGAACGAAAATTGATTGTATAATGTTTCGATCTTACCTTGTTTGTATTTTACGAAATAATCATACCCCTTCGGAGTCTTGATTTCCTGGTAATAAGAAAGGAACCTATAGGTAGCGTTTGCGTTACCATCTCCGGATGGGGTCCCATCTCGAAACGTACAAATATAGAACTCCCGAGTGAAACCTTAGCTACAGAGTTGGACTGGCAAGAGGAACGCTAGTGGTTCTTTCGGATGGTTGTTCCCAATTAAGGAGTTGAGCTGAAGGGACCCCGTAGGCGGATATTTGTGTTATCATTTTCAAGTGGGGGGATCCCATCGCGAAACGAACAACATAGGATCCCTCTCGAAACGTACAAACATGGACTGAGAAGAAACCTCAGCTACATAGTTGGAATAACAAGGGGAAGCTGCCAGTGGCTCTTTCGGATGGTTGTACCCATTAAGGGAGTGAGCCGGAGGGCGCCCGTAGGCAGATGTTTGCATTATTGTTCTCAAGTGGGGGATCCCTTCTAGGAACGTATAAACATAGGACTCCGAGTGAGGGACCTAAGCTACGAAGTTGGACTGACAAGAAGGAACTATCAGTGGTTCGTTCGGATGGTTGTGCCAATTAAGGGGTGAGCCGGAGGGAGCTCGTAGGCTGATACCGGATGACCCTCGTAAGGTGATCCCCAACGGATCCCTTCGCCTCCCGTAGGATGGCGAAAGGCATGCCTCAAGGACGGTATTTGATTCCTCCGCCTCCTGTAAGATTGCAGAGGGCTCACTTCAAGGGCAGTTCGGATTCTTCTGCCTCCCATAAGCAGTGTTCTAAATATCCCCGATATAACCCCGATATTGTGCTGATATTGCGTTTACGACACCTAGCCGCAATTATTTGACACATCAAAACCGACATAGCGTTTTTCGTCCAAAAACGCCGATAAATAGGCATGGACCCAATATATCGGCCGCAATTTCGGCGATTTTAGACCCGATATAACGTTTTACACCCATTTTCTAAGTTAGATATTTGGGTAATTCGAGTGATGTGACAATGTGACATTTTTGAATATTCTACACTTGGATAGTGATTACGGATTCATAGGCTTAATGCAAGTTATCGAGTTAAGTATATCTTAAACATATAAGTATGATTTTTTATATAGATATAATTTATGCATATATTGTTTTATTGAGATGTGATTTAAAACAAGAAGATATGTATATTATAGTTCGATATTGACATTCGATTCCTGAAAATATCCCCATATATCCTCGATATATCCCCATTTCCGATAAATTTTCTGGCCGATGTAGCAGCTGTGGCCGCCATTTAGAACACTGCCCATAAGATATGGAGGGCTCGCCGTCCTTGACGAGGGCTCACCTCAAGACGATTCAGATTCCTCCGCCTCTCGTAGGATGACAGAGGGCTCGCCTCCAGGACGGTTCGTCTTCCTCCGCCTCCCGTAAGATGACATAGAGCTCACCTCAAGGACGATTCGGATTCCTCCACCTATCGTAGGATGAACGATGGCGGGTCTGAGGCCATTCACGGATCCTCTGAAAGATGTTAGGAGGTGGTTAGAATTGAAACGAAATTTTATTCAATGAAATAAGGAATTCAAAATACAAGTGTTATTGATAAGTATTATTGATAAAGTATTCTACTGCTCGAATTGACCGGGTCACTTTGTCAACAGTTTTGTATTCGTGACTATGAGTTGCAGGTGGAGCCTTTGGATGTCCTTCGGCTTTGGCGCAGATTCGGAGGTGAGGATGTACTCCTAAAGGAACCCTTGGCGGATCAGGTCTTCAAGGTACTTGCAAAGGGACCAACATTTAGCAGACTGGTGTCCCTTGCGGTCATTGAATGAGCAGTATTTTTCGCTACAGGGAGAAATGATCATATGTATCGGCTCTGGGCGCTTAAACCCGGGTTGACCCTTGACGGCCTGAAAGATGTCTTAGATAAGAAGCTTCAGCGGAGTGGAGTGCTGACCCACTTGGAAGGTGCTAGGCGGATTCGCGAAGGGTTCGGGAACGCACGCTTCTTATAGGCGCCTTGCCCCCGCGCTTTGGTTCACGTGGTTGAGCCTCTTGTTATGGCTTTAGTTTTTCTCCTTCGTCGCTTTGCAGAAGAGGCTGGCTGGCGATGCCCTTCATCACCTCTTCCAAATAGAGGTACTTTGGGCTTAGGGGAGGATGTCGCTCCAGCGAGACGTGCTTCATAGGTGCTTGTAGCTAGGTGACCTGCAGCCCTCTAAAAATGCGAGTGTACAGATCCTCGTTACATTTGTGTACTTTGGCAAGCTGATTCTAGAAGAAGCCAATGTACGCCTTGAAACTATTGAATGGTCTCATCTGAATAGAGAGGAGGTGGTTGTTCTTCTCGAACTCTTATCAGAAGAAGTATTGGGAGATAAACAACTTGGTAAGGCGCTCGAAATTGTGGATCGAGTGTGGCGAAAGAGAGTAAAATCAATCTGGGGCTACTCCTTTTTTGGTTGGAGGGAAAGATTCAACACATTAGGGGCACATTAGGGGGTCATTCCAGGAGTAGACCACTATCTTGTCTTGGTAGTGTCAGAGATATTGGATCGGATCGCTCGTACCGGAGTAGGTGTCGAAGGTTGAGATCATGAATTTTCTTGGAAACTTACACTCTTGGATCTCCTCGAAAAGGGGGAGCTGGAGATGTTAGTGGTGATGGCACTGGGCCTCCACCGCGGTGCTGTATCTTCGCCTTTTCGATTTGCTTTTGCACAAGCTCATTGATGGTTCAATGTAAGGAAGCTTTTCGGTCCTCCGAGTTTGAATGTGTTAATCCCTTGTGCGGTGATGTGACGAGCCAGATCCATTGTCGGATCAATTAGCCAGCGTAGGGGACGCTGACCTGGATCACCTTCGGTTCAAGATGGAATTACTAAGTTGAGTCTCCACCACAGCGGGTCCAACTGCCTGTTGAGGCTGCCCCTGGGTGCCCCGGAGAGCCGTGATCTGAGCGAGGAGTCGATCATTGAGCCGCTTCAGCGCTTCTCGCTGAGTGACGTTCTCATGATCGAAAGTTGCTTGCTCCCGCTCGTGATCGATCAAGGCTTGTTGCTTTGCCATCTCCGACTTCATGTCAGCGAATATCTGAAGGAACTAGCCTTCGTACAGGGATGGTGAGTGGATGCCATCGATTGCCCCCTCGTGGTGATGAGGAAGAGTCCTGGGTGGCGAGGTTGCGACTGACTGTTATAGGGGATTTGTGCCCTCGACAGTGGCATTGGATTTGCCCTTGGAGGTAGTCCCGTTGCCGGTGGTCGGTTATTTTTTCAGGACCATGGTAATTTAGAGGCAAGAGATCTTGAGTGAGAATTAAAGATCTCAATGAAGCACCAATTTGTGGTGGTAAATTTTACGTAAAAGATCGCCAGACACAAACAAGAGAGCACTCCTTTTGTTACTAATATATACATGCCAGAGCACAAAAACTAAGAGCACCTTTCATATTAGGAGCATTAGTAGGTACCGGCCTAGTGTCTTCGAGCGTGAAAATCAATAGTCAATTTGAAAGAAGGTAATGAAAAAGAACAGAGAAGGCGACCAGCAGAGGAAAACAGCTGGGTGGTCTGGACTAACAGAGGAAGACTGCTAGCTATGGAGACAACAACCGACAGACGGAGACTGGCAGCTGTGATTGTCGGGGTGTTGGTGTGGGTATGTGCTTTTGATAGTAAAAGGAATATTCTATTTTCCTTGGGAAAGAGAGTTTTTATACCTGACTGTGGTAGTCGGCATGGAGGCGGATAAGTACGGGTGAATTCTCGTAACTGCACAATTTGCACATGTTAGTTTGTTCTAACAATCGTGATTACCCGGCGCTGGTTGGGTGAGATTGCATGCAGAAAAATCTGCTACTATCCATAAATATCCGCACTGATAGAGAGCGTTAAACGTTATGAACGTGAGAGGATGGAGTTGCATAATTGTTGGCGAAGATCAAGAATGATTAGATGCTGGAGTTTCAGGTTCGGAGCTGAAGCCTTCGGAACGGAGAGGGTCTCAGAGTGGAGAAGACCCTGAGGAGGTGAGGAATTCGGAGGGAGCTATGATGCCTCTCGGAGAGTTGGAGGATGAGGGGCACGTGTCGCCATCTTGGACAGGGTCAGATTTTTGACCATTATACTTCCTAAGCACCATCTGTATCTACAGAGATTTTTGCCACCCCTCTAAATCAATGAAACCAAAGGGTTTACGTTTTCTCTCCATTAATGTGATTTTTCATGACATGAACAAAATTTTATTGCAAAAATCGATAACCAAGAAATGTACGAAACAAGTTGTAAGAGGTGAAGGATTTAAAGAGACGGACAATACCCTCCTAAATCTTAACACCATGATAAATGGTTGATTTAAGGAGTTGAAATGATACTCTTGAGAATTTCTTTTTCCATCAAATTGAAATGTACCCTTTCTTATTCTCATAGTTTGCTAATGTTATCAATTAATTTCTTGATTTTTATATTAACAATTTTTCATTTTTGTCATTTTGATTCTTGATATTTAAGACTCTAAAGTGACTATTTATCCCTCTACGTTAGAAATTATCCCTTCTTCCATACACTACTAATGCATCATCAACAAAACATGAGTCCTCCTCTTGTTTTTGCCTAGTAATCGATTCACATAACCACCGAAACACCAAAAATTTACTAATGCCGGTTCTTAATGGTGAATGTGAGTGCGACTTTTTTCCCATTCACCCAATTATTCACTTACCCGCATGAATACAAGCAATAGACACTTGTTATTTTCCCAAATTCACCACATTTCCCCAACTTTTCTAATATAAATGAAACCATATTAGGTCTCTTTTCTACATCCAATAAAATATTTTATCCAAAATCAAGAATAATAATAATAAAGAAAGTGCAAGAAAGAAATTAGGGAAATTGAGGAAAAGGGGTGGATGGATTTGAGATGAGAGGCGGACCTTAAGGATGCGGAAGGGGTTGAATCAGACCTCGTCGATGGTGGGGAGGAGCCTGTCGAGGGTGGACGGCCGGAAGTAGATGAGGATGTTGGTGAGGATGACCCCGGCGGCGACCACTCGCTAACAACATGGAAGGCCAGCAGGCCAAAATAAATGTCTCCCCTTTTCTTTTAATTTTAATCTTGGAAGTTGGCCCTTTTTTATGATATTTTGCTTTGTTTTGAAAGAAATTGAGCAGACAAAGGGCAGCAGCAGGCCGCAGAGGCATCCAGAAGTGGCAGGACGTTACACGGCCGGGATGGGCTCGGACTTGGCCCAGCCTATGTATGAATCCAACTGGATCAGGTCAGGTCGGGCTTAGGCCAGGCCGAGTCACAAAAGTATTAGTTAACTATGTATAACCTGCGATAGAAAACTAACCGGCAACTGCACAGCGGTTAAGAAGAAGGGGGGGGGGGGGGGGGGGGGGGGGGGGGGGGGGGGTGGGGGGGGAGGGAGAGAGAGAGAGAGCACAGAAGAAGGCAAAGGAGAGCCAGAGAGAGGAGGGAGAGGTGGCGCGAGGGAGAGCAGAGAGGGAGGGGGAAGAGAAGGAGGCGGAAAACTAGAGAGGGGAGGAGGGAAAAGGGAGATAGCGCCGACGGATCTAAGCAAGAGAGAAGCGGAGAGCGAGTGCGAGGAGAGAGACATACAGACAAACACAATTTGTGAGAGTCACAAGAGAAAACCCCCCTTCAATTGATTGGTTTTGATAACTATGAGGGTGCGTGCAATCGATTTGTTCTTTCAAAATCTACTGCAATAGAAAATGACTCGTGCCCAACAATAACATTATCGTGAACACACACTGCTCGTAATTAGAGAAAATTTTGCTACCACTGCAACCGCGAAACATCAAGGAGCATAAATTTGCCTTGGGACATGACAGAAGATACCATAGAAAGCATAATAATAACAGTAAGCATGATATTATACAAGACCCTTCCAGATTTGATGCCAGCATACTAGTATTTCCGAAGACTGACATATTTCTTTATCACAACAGCTGCTTCACAAATTTACTTCTCGAGTTGAAGCAGCCTTCAAATTGACCAAGTTAGAAGCCAAACATTAAGGCGAAGAATCACTGTAGGTGGCCATCTAAAGTCTGAAGCGACTCCATGAGTAATTTTTGCGCTTCTTCTCTTCTTCTGCAAGGGAAAGATGCAGCAATTGGTTAGCAGAATAGGATATAATTCAAAACAAAAAGTTGGGCTGAAAGAGACTATTTGTGAGTTTAGTGTGTTTGAACAACTCTGTCGGCAATTAAACAGGAGCCTCAGTCATCTCTGGTATGCCGGTATGGCCTATGTGTAGAACAACATGGCGCCACTCAAAGTACAAGAAGAATGTGCTAGGCGATTGATAGAAGCTCAATGAAAAGAGACACTATGTCGATATCATCGACGGTATAAACATTTTGCTCAACCCTCCCTCCCTCGTCCTAACAGAGAGGAACCTGAATGAGAAAAGAGTCACTTTCTCAGGCACAGATACCATTCACAGTATAGAAACTACTAATTCAAATCTCCCTCCCTCGCATGAGGCAAAAGCACAAATCTAAGTGCTAATACATGCACACTCCCAGATATACAAGCACAGAAACTACCACCAACTCCAAAACTCAGGACCAAATTTCGCTATGCACATTGGTCGCTTGCTTCAAACCTCCCACAATCCTGACACAAGCAGGTGCTCTCCAACTGTTGTTTAATTGTATTTCTAAACAATTAAAGGCAGGAAAAAAAAAACCTAGTTCAAGCAAACTACAATTATCCTCTCAGTCAATAGGTTAAACCATGATTTCAAATATCGGCCAACACCGAGATATGTCAGCAATATATTATCGAGAGTTTTGAGGTGGCTAATATGATATTTACTCTGTACCGGCTGATATCGGCCCAATATTGTTGATATTGACAATATTAATAAAATAAAACCATTGGTTGATACTAACACTGATATGATATTTTAAACCATAGGTTAGACCAAGCAGCAATTCGAGCAGAGTCCACCTATCACAATCACATGGCTCAATCCATGGTCATTTCGGCCCAACCATAGACAACTCCAACTCATGCCCATATTGGTCAACTTTGGAAATTTCCAAACCTCTCACCCCTCATTTTCTGCTTAATTGACGCTACCTCAAATTTTACGAATTCACTCATTTCTTATTCTATGTTTGAACCACTCATCCATCTGGATATTGTCGTTTCAGCAACACTCTTGCACTCATTTTCTGAGTATAGGTTTCTTAATTGTCCAACATCCTAACCCATAAAGCACGATGCACATTTAGCCACTTTTTATCCAGTATTACAGTCATCTCTACTATTATAACCAGAAAAAGAGGCGAAGCCAGCCGGCCACATGTGCGTGGGCGACCTGGCTGCACCTTTTTTTTAATGAATATGGTCCCCACACAAGCCTCATGTACCCCCGTGCGATCTTTTCGTCTCTGCGTCCCGTCGCACACTTCGGGAAGAAATTGGTAAAAACAACAGCTAAGGGTAATTTCGGAAGTATAAAATTAATTTATTTTTCATTCATCTTCCTCTTTTGTTCTTCATGTTAAATCCAAGTTCAATCAAGAGAGATCTTAGATGAAAGAAAATTTGAAAGGATTTAGCTCATTGATTCTTCTATCAGAGTCCAACTTTCATTTGATTTTATTTTTTTATTACAAAATTAAGTGAAATAATAAAGAAACAAAAAACAAATTTGGGAAGGGTAACGGCAACAACTTGTAGGGGCTTCAATTTCTCATCCCTGCAGTAGGGAAATGAGACATCAGTTTGAGGGACTTGGCGGGATCATCAAGTTTTTCATCAGCATGCAACTTCAACTGATTAGATTAGATCTAGAGCCACGGTATTCAGAATAGTTCTCCTCCTCGGGCTTGAAACAGCGAGTCCCTGGCTCGGCGATGAGAATATGTGATATCGACGTTAGTGAGGGGAGGAAACGATGGCGCTCAATGACCGGAGGAGGAGGCGAGGCGGCTCGATATGGGAGGAAGAATCGAGGGCATCGCCGGTGGTGGATGACAAGTGAGCTGGATTTGGGAAACCTTTCAGGTTTTTAGATCAGATATAAAGTCATAAGAATTGTTACGAAAATACCCATGGCTGTTATTAAATTTCATCTTTTAATAGAATTTGTACGTGTATATTCTAGGAAAGGAGGTTTCGTAATCCATTATAACTTTAACATAAAATTTGTGATTAATTTATAATTGAATTAAGATATTTGAAATAATAGAAGATTAGTGAATAAGTGAAGTACGAGTATCGTAAACATCATCTCTATCATCTATTAGCTTTATTATTATAATAGGAGACCTCCAATTAGTTAGATTCCCAATTTATAGTTGATTACTTCAAATGATTTAAATATTAAATGACAAATATAACTTTATAACAAATAAACATATTAGCATGTGCCTAAACATCTAGTAATATTACTTCAAAGACTTCTCCGCTTTAGGACATCCCACTTCTGATGTGCAAGAAATGTCCCCCTTGAGCTCACAATCATGACAAATCAATTGATCCTAAGTAGTAAAAAAAGTTACCCCAGGGCCCTCTTATATTCTTATTGTTTTGCTAAACTCGCATTCGAGAGATTCCATTTTCATCCACTAATTCTAATTGCAGAGCGTAAATCTTCTCTCTATGTTTCCACTTTGGATTATATCTTCTTAGTCTCATCGACTATAACAATTTATTCAAAATCAGTAACTTACTCACAAGGATATTTAAAAAGAACAGACTACTTGCATAGTTAAAGAATGAAATACAACAATTGATCTCTTTGTAACTCGTTGGTAATATTTAGTTCAAGAAAAGAGATGAGTAACCAAGTCAGAAGGATATTTTACAAGCATACATACCAGCATAGTTCAAGAATGAAGTACAATAAATTGATCTCTTTCTATCTAGTTAGTAATATCTTGTTCAAGATAAAGATACCATAGGTTTACATGCATACTAAACCCTGCAACTTAATGTCAAACCATCAATAAAAGTATAAATGTACAACAATTTCCTTCTAACAAAATCAAGCTAAACAAAGTGAATCCTAAAGCAGGCATAAGAAGACTTATTTTTCTTTTTCTATTCTTCTTTTCTTTTTCTTTTTTTTTTTTTTT
This sequence comes from Agave tequilana, assembly GCA_038442645.1. Classification (NCBI taxonomy): domain Eukaryota; kingdom Viridiplantae; phylum Streptophyta; class Magnoliopsida; order Asparagales; family Asparagaceae; genus Agave; species Agave tequilana. The sequence goes on along the minus strand of JAVJIF010009006.1, from coordinate 1,716 downwards.
TGGATGGTGGCGGTTGTTTGGTGTGGTGTGTGGGTTTGCTGTGGTGGTTGTTATTTGTGTGTGCTTTTTGTTTTTTGTTTTTTGTTTGGGGGCGGGGAGATGGTTTTTACAGGATAAATAGTCATGACACTGTTGCTGCAAAGTCAAAAAATGAAGTCAACTCATGCAATAAGAAAATCTCATGTTATGTTAACAATACTATCACATACACATACATCACAATGGAACTAGTTCTATGTTATTACAGATATCTGCAGCTCAAATCAATGACACAATGTACAAACATTCAGCATTGCTTATAGTTATAAGTCAGAAAGGATAAAGATTAGTCAATTAACTGTGCGTCTAGGGCGATAAAGCCAACCATGGGAAATCCCCCTCCAAGTTCTCTAGTTTGGACTATCATAAACCACAAGACAATAAAAACCATTAGATCTTCAATGGGAATCACCTGGCCAAATTGATCTCCTTTCATGATTACTAGTTGCCTTCTTCCCTGTTTGGATGTGTTTTAAGGAGGTTTGATCAGTTTCCATTATATCTATAAGTCATTGAGTTTGGATTGACATACTATGTCACCCTCTAGGCAACTAGCTCTCCATTTTACAGACATCTTTTAGTCTGAGCACTACTATTTTAAGTCGCAGCCTTTTGGTAGTTTAATCTGACCTTGAGTTCCAATAGATCCAGTAAATCATACAGAGGCTACTAAAAATAACTGTTTGGACAGGTTTAAAAACACACCTTTTTATGTCCTCCACAGCTTGCTTGCGACGCTGTATCTGACTTTCTAAATGTGAATCAGTGTTGCTCTGGCCTTTAAGAAAAAACAGAAACCCGCTTTGTCAATGGACCACTTTTCAAAACATAATTAACCAAATGTTAAATTTTATACATTTCTATACCTGATGAGGACGTAGAGAATTGAGAAGATGGTGTAAGTTCTTGAAAATAAGAGAGATCTCTTCAACTCTTCGCGCATATTGTGATGGTCCCTCTCCACAAGAACATCAGCGAGCTCAAGATGTGCAGCTGGAGCTCTCTATTGAGTGACCTCAACTCTTTCTTAAATCTATATTAACAATAATAAAAATATAAAAAAAGACCCAAATTACCAATTTTAACACCAAAGCAAACATCAATTCAAAAACTACCCGTAAAATACACAGTTCTAGGCTTCTAGCCAGTGGTGCATTAACATCCTAATTATGAGGTTGATGAAAACTACATAAATTGTATCCTTGTTCAATTAGATGAGAAGTAAAAATATTGGCTTAGAGTCACAAATAATTCCCAAAACTTTCCCTAGAGGTGCCACATACATGCATAAACTCATAAAGATGTCAACTTTACGAATCCTTGGGCACCTATTTTACCACAATAACTTGAGTCCATCATTAGTTTCGAAAACAAAATTGGAGAATTTTAGGTCAGTTGGTACCAATGTTGGGGCCTTTTGGGTACAGCTGGCGGACCTCCCTGGTCCTCCAAGCTCGGGAGCACTACATCCGTCTGCAAACAACACAAACAAACAAAAAGTCGGGTAAAATCAGAGTAAATCGAAGAAATTGAAAATCCTAGGGATGGAGGAAAAAGAAAAGTTACAGTGTAAGTAGCGCCGAAGAGAGGGTAAGCGCCCTCGATGGGCGCGCGGAGGATCGGGGGCGGAGCTCGGATCTGGAGGTAGTCTTTGTACAGGCGGTAGTACGGCGGCGG